>VXAA01004871.1:1444935-1529406 GCA_013399115.1 Anseranas semipalmata
AAATCACCCCACAACACGGCCAGTTCAGCCAGGAGTACAGATCTCTGAGAAAGCAAATCAGCTCACCTGCTGCAAGCTAAGATGAGAAACAAGATGCCTAAATCAGGACACCATTCAAAAACTAAGTCTGTGCATGATTATTCTTTGTCTTACCATTCTTTGAGGATATTTAGAGGACGCTACTGACTTCTCTTTCACTCAGAGATCCCAGAGCAAATTGTAGATTGTACAGTGTGATAAATCTATTCTGCAAAGACATGCCTGGACCAGTCTGAGGCATGTTTCATTTGTATTACAGTGCCATTAGGCAGCATAAAAATAATAATTTGTCAAACTTCCACTTTGCACTGCACTTGAGCTAAACCATGAGCCTAGTGCAGGCTGCTGCCTTTCACCTTGCACAGCTGGGGCTGAACAGCCTATGCAGAGCTCTAGGTGCACCCCACATCAGGGTTAGACCTGTGCCAGTTGTGTACATGCAAGCTGAATCTGCATTTGTGGTGCTGGAGTATGACTATCTATGGGGCAGTTGCTCCAGCCAAGGCTGAAATGCAGCCATCTCTCGGGTGAAATGTACAGGTTAGGTTTTTGACCAAACTGCTTAGGATTAGTGGCAAATAAGTTTGTGTAGAGATGAGCAAAGGAAACCAGAATTACTCATGTAGCAGTTACCTTGTGGAGTTAGGTCCTTCATCTTGCAGAAACCATCCTGGAAATATGTGATAAGGCTTCAGTTCTCTAATATCCAATTCTTTCTTCTCTGTCCCCTTTCACTTCAATCTGATCAGTGATGTGGGCTGTAAAGTGGTACTGATGAGAGGTGACTCTGGTTTGGGGAGAAGCTTTTTTTCTCAGAACACCAGCAGCACCATCTCTTATGAAGCACAAGTTTGAGTTTCATTGACAGTCTCTGGCTATAGTACTGATCCAGCCAGATGGCTTAGCCTATGAGGTCTGATGGGATCATGGGCAGAGACAGTGAGAGGAACAAGTGGATTGAGTGCTATGGTTTCCACAAAACAAATCTCACAACCATAGATAATTGAATAGATCTTCTCTGTGCTTATTCCAGTTTTGTGAGCTCCAGAGACACACTTCAAAGTGCTTCATTTTACCCCCAATTAACTTTAATTCATCTTGTCTTGAGCTCTTGAGAATGGAAACCCTGCCAGACTGGTTGTCTTTAGTCCTTTTTTTTTTTTTTTTTTTAAAAAGTGATCTTCACACTGATTGCACCAAATTCTTTAAAATAAGAGCATTCGAGTGAACTATTAAATTTTCACCTCTATGGAAATAAGGCTCTGTGCAAAGTGGAGAGCCTGACAAGTGATTATTACTTTCTGTGCAATGTAATGGCCTTGAAGTACCACAGTTGTTTTTTTTTCTTCTATCACTTTAACTCATTCACTTGGTAGTGTCTAATGAGTAATATTAAATGCTTCTACCAGAAAATCAACATTTTGGAAGCAAGCCACTGTTATCCCATTTTGCATTAAGACCAGGATGTATTAGATACAACTGCAGCTCTAGTTTGTCACAGCCACATAAAACTTGCTTTGGAATGGTGCTTTGGAAGGAAATAGCAATTTTTGTGGGTATGCATATGGCCTAAGTAATGCCATTTTGCATAGAGACTCCATTTTGTGTGAATGATTAGTTCACATACCACATTTTGTTTATTCCCCCCATCCCCCTTTGTTAATATACATAGATGCCAATTTTGTCAGATTTTTCACTACTGCCAGTGAGCTACTTTAAGCCTGTAAGTGTGAGGAAAAAGAAAGGCAGGAATAATGCAGAGGAAAACCAAGAAACAAGGCACTGCAGATGCAGAGCTTCTTAGGAAAGGAGTTAAAGTGGACAGAAACCCCTTGGACATGGATTCTTCCAAGACATGGACATTTAAGTAGGGTTAGCTGAGCAGTACTGTGGTTTGGGCGTACAGGTACAGGAAAATAAGAGAGCATAAGCAAGGTAGAAACTGGAGAACTACTGAGCAAGTTACAGAAGTCCACTTTGTCTTTGAGTTAAATCCTTGGCAGCAAACTTGAGTGAGAAGTTATTCTTATTCCTTTGTTACTCTAATCTGGCAATAAAGTCTGTCTTATTACTGCCTGACCACCTAAAATTGCAGTGCAACAGGAGAACACCTAATAGCCAATATGTTATCCCCATGGAAGGAAATGATCCATTAGCAAAATGCTATAAACTGGCAGGCAGGAGGGCAGCTAAGCATTTTGACCCTATTAGCCTGGAGATAGGAAACCTGGTAATCCTAAACGTGATTCTCTCAGAGATAAGTTTAATTACTGAAAATGTGAGAACTGCAGAAAGCCTGCAAAAATCCCTCTCTCTCTGGAAGCAGAAGGAAGCAATATGGTAGTCTAGCAGCTAGAATGGGGACAAAAAGCTCTGTAATTAGCCTAGTTCATCCTCAGGTGTTACTAACATGTATATTGACTCTCCAAGGGGCTATGGGATAACCTCTCAAATATTTATTTCTGCTGCACCTTTGTTTCCTTTTAGTGCTTTTCTCTAGTATCTGGATTATTCCTACAGTTATGAAGCTCTGCATGCTTGGAGGTATGTTGTGTCCTTCCAGTTATGAGGGTCCAGAGAAGGTCTGGTCATAGAGAGCCATGTGACATGCACAGAGAAGTTAACTTCAGGATCACAAGACCTCCATAGTGCCATTAAATGTGGCTGTCATAGGACAGTTATGTCGTGCAAGGTGGGAAACCTCTTAGAAACCAAGGAATTAGCCCATAGAAAGTTTCAATATCAAATATAACTATGAATTCAGTCAAGCAGCCAAGTCGGGAAGTGGAGTGCTGATGACACGGGTTCTTTGTGGCATGCATGTTTGAAGGGCTGCTCTGTGCCATTCCTTTAACAGTTAATACTTCCGGGAAGGAAGGTCTAAGAAAACAAATCTGCTTGCTGCAGCTGGGATCTGGAGATGATTGCATCTTGCAACAGAGTTATGTCATTCAAGTCCTGTGTTCTTAGACCTGTTGCGGTGCTTCAGGGGCAGTGGAGAGTAGCTCAACCACATGACTGTACAAATCAGAAAGGTCTGTATTACTCTGCCTACCTGGATATTTTTTCATAGCATTATCTAACTCTCCTTCTGTTTATCCATTGAAAGTAGAATTAGCAGTATTCCAGATTATCATTCGCTTAGGTCCTCGCTGATGGTAGTGGATCAGTAGCTGTTGGTCATTTTTAATAAGTGTTATATGTACACTGCTTAAGGTCATTATAAGAAATTCTTTTATCAGTAGTCAAGGAAAATCCAAAGACAGTCATAAAAAAGCTTAGCTAGGTCTATGTCCAAACAGTGATACATCTTGTACACCTTTGCATGACTGTCTGAATTTAGCATGATAATCATCCAGCTGAGGGTTCGGATCCAAAAATCACCATATGTCACCAGCTCTGAACAAATTCCTTCTCTTCTAAGATGTAAGGTGCTTGTGCAGGTACAAAGAAACTAGTGTAGTTATGCCTGGATATCCTGAATTCAGGCGGTCATGTCAAAACCTGCACAAACACAAGGTAAAGAGGATGTGCTAAAATGGTGATCATTTCTCATACTGTGACTCATGTGGCTGTTTGTGTGTCTGTATCTATAGAACAGTTGAAGTTAGACATGGCAGAGATTATTAAGACTTCACTCTGAAGTAAAAAAGCTAACCTGAAGAGAAATCTCATGCTAGGAGCATGGCCGTGGATAGGGGGATAAGGAAATGGCTGCTGTCAAGCAGAAGGTGATGATTCCTGATTTTTTTTTTTTTTTTTCTGGGCTTGCTCAGGAATAAGACTGAGAACTAGAAATCAGTCAGATGTCAGCTGCATCAGATAATATCCTGTTCAATGCCAGTTTTACTGTGGTGTGTTTTGAGAAGGAATAATCTCTTTTCTGGAAGGGTTTGGCTCATTCAGTATGGTCCTGTGTGTTTGTTCACTAGCATGAAGAGATGGTTATTAGACTTCTGAAACTACCTGTTGTGCGAAATGGTGAGAGCCCTGAGTAGAGATTCTTGTATCTATTATAGTATGTTGGAGTGCCAACCCAGGGAAGTAACTCAGCAGAAGTTCCACAGATGTGTCCTCAGAGCCTGGTTAGTTTAATGCTTTAAACTGTTCCAGCAAATCCGTATGAAACAAAGCACAGACTGTATCCCCAAGCTGGAGGAAACTTGGGCAACCCAAGCCAGCAAAAGGCAACCTTCCCTCCCTGGGACACAAAGGTGGGGAGAAAATGCTGTGATCCTGGAAGCCTTACCTGCAGTCCTAGGAGCTGGAAGTAAAACCAGCTCCTCTCATTAGCTAGAAACCAATGAGGACCTTGCAATTTTTACTTCAAACGTGATCAGATGGGCAGGAGAAATGAAACTTCAAGGCACGGTTGTGCATGTTATCTGACCCAAATGGTTTATAAAACAGTCTCTGATTGAAGAGAAATAATTGTGCTCTTTAACATCTCAATAGCAGAGTATATCAATCATGGGGAGGAAAAAAGCCCAAACCGCTAATTGAAACAGCGGTTGATTAGCAGCGGGTGCAGCACCCGCTGTCGTGGCAGGGAAACTAGTTGTTAAGGAATCACTTGGAAAGGACCAGCATCACTGATGAGCTTAAGGAAGAGCCATGCCCTTATGTCACTGTGGGAGATGGACTGATGAACTGAGACTAGAGGAGGAGGCAAGTGACCCTGCTGGTGGCGGTAACACAGCCAGCTCCACTGGGTTATTTGCTTCGGTGCTCCCAGGCTTCAGCGTGCCATCGCATGGGGCTACTCGCCTCCAGCGAGTCTGAGACTTCAGGAAGACCAGATGTGAGAATTTCACTTTAATGCACTAAGCCCAGGGTCATTGGTAATATCTTGAAGTAACAAGCGATTGTGTAAATATATGTCCCCCAGCCGTCTACTTCTGTTAGGCAGTGCTGGGTATTTTATCACAAATTAATCATGCATTCTGACAGTAGCTGGAGTGGCATTTTCTGGGAAACTTATCCCTTTAATTAAATGTAGATGCTCCATCTTCAGGTTGACAGTCTTGGGACACCTGTTTAATTTTTTAATTGGGGCCAATTGTTTGCCTGCTCATCGTGCTTTTCCTTTTTGCATCTTCTCATCCCCACACATGTTCGCATAACGCACCGAGCAGAGCTACAGATATTGAACAGGACAGGCTGGGCTGACAGCTAAGGTCACTTCAGCGAAGAACTGGAGCACTCGTGTGCTTGAACTGAGAAGGCTGCTGTATCTCTTAAATGCAGATTGACAGAAGTGTCCAAGGGACAACCTTTCTTTTCTATAGGAAGCATTTAATTACTGCTTTGCATTCAGTGGGAATGCTTGCAGGTTTCTGCACTCAGATCTCCCTAAATCATCATGCGTCTGATCAGTTTCTTTTCTTTTCCATCTAGCCTGCTTGAAATGTTTGAAAGATTTTTTTTGTGGGGGATTTGGAGCATTAAAATGGCCCTTTTGATCCTCTTAGAATCCCAAAACAACGAGTGAGTTGCTCTTTTCTTGTGAGAATCTAGATGCATTTGCCCTTGCTGTGTGTAATTTCTAAGGCTTCTTTCTAAATATTGTCTTGTTTAGTGATTATGTTCTGAATCAAGTGTTTTATGCTTCATTCCTTTTAAATGGATGATCTTGTTTTTTTTTTTTTTGGATTCATAGTCCTTCTCTGAGGTCAAGAAAGATTTTTTTTTTTTCTTTTAAGTAATACACCATGCATTTCCAATGCCTTTCCAGTTAATGATCTTTGAAGACCTCACACATCGTAATTAAGCTATACATCACTTGAGGTCTGGTTTTCTGCAAGGCTGCTTTGCTCACCACATGAGATGGCTGCTGATAGCATTCCTCTGTGGAGAGGCTGTAGGGTCTTCACAGCCTTACAGCTCTCTGAAGACAGTTCTTAGTACAACTATCTGTCCTGGGTGCTTCAGTTCTGTAAGGAAGAAAAACAGCTTTCTGCTCACTTTGCACCTGTTTCTACAGAGTGGTTTGCAAGGTAACAGCTGTCAGATGGCTTCTGGAAATGAGGCCTGGAATAATATCCCACTTACTCAATTGACTTAGGTCAGTGTACACCAGGGCTGTGATTGTGGTTAATTCATGTCGCTGTACCTTGCACCCCGTTCATGTTGCTGGTAACTCGTGCTGCGGCAGGGAACCCTCCCCTGAGCAAAGTAACTTCACTTTGCTGGTGTTTTGTATGATGCAAGAGTTGACAAAAATCATTCTTGTTTACCCGATTTGTGGCAGCCTGCCAGCTGCAATGCCATGCTATGTTGCATCATACCTGGATCAAATTCCCTTGGGCCAAGGTGCCCCACATTGCCCCACAGCACTTTAATGTGATGCTGCTTTTCTGTTCTGATGCTGGCACTGAGAGGTCTCTTTTTATTTATGCTAAGCAATTGTGAATTTTCAGAATTGCAAGAATGCATATATTTTAGTCTTTTTGTTCTCCATGTGCGCTTCACTCTCCTGTTGAAGCACTTCGTGCTTGACTTACCTGGAGTGGACTCGCTAGTACTGCCAATGTCTGCAGGGTTTCACTGAAGTCAAAGGTGCAAGGCTGGATCTGAAATCATGCATAAAAGGTGAATTTCAGGTGCACAGACCATGCCCCAACTCAGACTGGAGGGGTGGGAAATCTTCTGGTGGCTGTCAAAGGGCTTTCAAAGAGGAGACAGATTGGCCTGCGGTGAGGGAGCTCCCAGATAGTTTGTTGTTAGATGGAAGCTGGAAGTGAAGAGAAAGAATCTCAACTTTGGGAAAGGTCCTGTTGCTTAAATTCAGCAAGTCTGACAATGGGCAAAGGATCCCTCCCTCCCTGCTCCTCCCTTCTCCCCATGGTCCATTGAGTGCCCCCCTTGGAAGCGAGGTGATGCTATCGGCACCGTGGTGTTGTGCCTGGAGAGGCAGCTTTCCCAGCCGTGACTGGGCTCCATGTGCTTCCTGGGGGAGCAGACTTTGTGTTCGGTGCCCTATCACGTTCAGCAGCTCAGTTATTTACAGCATGTTTTTTCTTCTTCTTGCCATTTAAGTTTGCTTTAAAATAGTTGCATGCTCCAGGATGTGTGGGTTGTTTTTTACTTAACATGCCCTCACTTCCAGAAAAAGGCTTGACAAGAATTAGTGAAACCTGGCTGCTTTCAGAAACACTCGTTAACAAATATCAGAATGGGGCACTAATCTTCTTTTTGATTGCTTTTTTTCCCCAACGTGGCACAGAGCAAACTCTTTGGGGGCTGGAAAGCAAGCAGTCAGAGGCAATCAGCACTCCCTAGTTGAGCAAGCAGGGCTGAGAGCACTGTGCTGAGCGAGAATATCTGAATGTGGAGAGGAACAAAGTGCTGAAGCTGAAATCTAACCCAAATTTGACAAGTTTTGGTGAAATACAAAACCTGACAAATGCTGATATTTATTTAAAGCACTGATGACCACCTCCAGGCTCTGCTTTGACAGTCAGATCTCTTACAAGTCTCCAAAGTAAAGAAAACTCGAATAGCTCTGACATGCATGCTCCTTAGGTTTGGTTGTCTGGGTATTGCTTATGCACCTTTCTCTCCAGGGCTGCTGCTGAACTTTCTGCCTGTGTAGCCACAACACAAAATACAGCAATTGAAAGGATTCCTGCATTGGCTCTGGACCTTTCTACCCTGATGCAGACCACTGAACCAGTGCAGAGCAATGTATGGAGCCATTCCCAAGTCTGGCAGTCATGGCAGGCTTTGATGTGGAGGTTCATGCTAAAAACCTACTGTTTAAGAAATGTTTTCCCTTTTACCCTGGGATTTGCCCAGAAGTGGCTGGTGTCTGATAGCCCAATAGCATTTGTGAATGAGCTGGTCCCAGTCCAATCCTTAATAGCCATCTGTATTTCTCTGCATCATACCATGATCTAGCTCAGCTGGTCTGATTAGCACAGCCCTAGAGAAAGCCACTGGCTAAATATCACAGTGAGAAACCTTAGCCTCCAGCTCTGGACTGCATCCATCACGCTGAGAGGTAAAGGGATGCTTTTTTTGTTTGCCACCAATGATGCTGTATTTGGCCTGAGTCTCTGTTTCTAATCTAAAATGTTTGGGGCCAGGTTCTGATTCCCTTAACTCTAGCTCAATAATAACTTAATTTGCCAGTAGCTGTACTAGTGAAAATAATTACAGAGTACAGGATTATTTGGTGTGAAGAAAAGTGGAAGAATCGGGCCCTTGATTAAAGCACTAAAAATAGACAAATAGAGTTTCAAAGAAGATGTAATTACTACTTTTATCTGCCCAGCTCTTATCATTTGTGAAAGTTACTGGATGTTTCTTGGTGTGTTTTCAGACCTCTGACTTGATTGCATATTGCAGAGTCTTTTATGCAGCGCCTGAACATTGCAGCAATCTCTGCTTAAACAAATGTAACAATGGCAGTCAGGTACCTATTGCACTTGCTATTTTTGTCCTGTCAACTCATGCTTTTCAAAAGATACAATTTGAAATCAGTTTCTTCCATATTTATTCTCCATCAGTGAACTCCCAGATCAGATTTGCTCAGGTTTAAAGTCAAAACAAGGTTTCTGTACCTGCTGGTGCTGAATGCTCAGCCTGGCATCTAAAGCTCAAGCTGTGCTCTTTCTGCCTCGTGCGTTATCGTGTTGGCAGTCATGGCTCTGGAACCAGACTCTCACTGGCAATTTCGCTGGAGATGCAGAAGGTGGAAAGAATCTCGCTTGCTGGTCTACATGAATTTTTTGTCAGAAAACTAAACGTGTTACACATGACTCTTTCTGTTTTGCACTGGGGTAGCTTGGATGTTTTCAGAGCTGCTCCAAGCTTGCACAGGTGCTGTAGAGGGAAGAGCAGGACCACAGACTTGGATCAGGCTCTGAAGGCAGCTACGGGTGGTACTATAGAGTCTTTTTAACTGACATTACCCTTCTGCTTAAAAGCAAACAAAACATGCCTCCTTCAGTTTATGGTCTTTATTGTTTCCTGATGCAGCCTGTTAAAGAGAAACAAATAGGTTTCTAGTAGCCTGCAGTACTGTCCGATGTGCTGTGGTTGATGTGTAAGTGACAGCTCGACAATTTCCTATGTGTTTTCTCAGCAAGGCTCTTTTTAATTGTTAGGTTTTCTCTCCTCCTTCCATTAGTGTGATGTCATTATACTGCAGCTCATGGGATTTTACACTAAATATTTCATGCTGAGAAGCAGAAATGGTACTTTTTTTTGCTCATCATGTTTTTGATTAGGAATTCCACTGATTCCTGTCCAGAAGAGCCCTTACTAAGGGAATTAATAACTAAAGTTATTCAGTTAGGGAATTAATAACTAAAAAGTGCGTGAAAACTTTTTGTCTAAGTTAGGACAATAGGCGTTCTTATGGCTCCTTCGTCTTCTCTCTCTAATATCCCTCTTAGCCCCAACAGAGACATAAATCAGTATTCTAGTAGGAAAGAAAGTTTTTTGCTTTCTTCTTGTCGAGTTGGTTTTGGCTTGAATGCCCTGCTGAGTGCATGAGAAATTACTAGGGATATTAGGAAGAATAAACTGCATTGGATTCAGGAATGTTTTGGGGTCTCCACTTATTACAGCATCTTTTTTCTCTCCAAGCTTCAGTGTTTTGGATCTAGTTGGAAGACCCCTGGCAGAGGCAGAATGACAGTGAAAAAGTCAATTCTGTTTTTCTGAGAATATAAACACGTTTAGTCCAAATGTCAATGTAGTTTTCATATGTTCTTATGGTTTGGCTAGCTGGAAAATCTATGGGTTTTTCTCTGAGGTTGAATCAAACTATGCCTATTTATATCAAAAGAAAAATGTTCCCCCCAGTTTCTTCCTCTGGGGCTAAGACTTGAAGTATGCAATCTCAGGGAGGCCAGCTGCCAGTGCAAAGAACGTGAGCAGAAAGGTCTTTCCTTTAATGAATGAATTTATTTGCCATTAACGTTGTTGATTGGTTTCATGACAAAATATCGCAGTGCAAAACAGAGCTGCCTTGTCTTCCATCCAGGAGCTGCTTATCAGCTTTGACGTTACAAGCTATTCCGTTGTATGTTTTCAGAGGATTCTGAAATTCTTAGAGCAAGTGGCAAAAGGTGATTTTTTTGTTTCTTCAAGTCTCTGCATGCCAAAATCTTGACAAGGTGAAGCCCCATGTAGTGTATTTGTTGGCATATTTCCTTGCCCTTCTGAAAGTCTGTTTTGATTTTGTTGGTTTTCCGCTCTGTACCTTCAAGCAACAATTCAACTTTAACAATGCATGTGAAAAACTCCACAAAGAGTTACTTCTATGTGATAGCTGGCTCAGAAACAACTCTTTTCTGTGACTTACATCCCTACTCTCGGCTGCCAGCTGAGACATATAGTGCTTGCTCCACTGGATAGCGGTTATACAAATTGTACTTGTGTGGGCAGCACCTGTCAAGTCCTCAACCTAAGTACTCAACTCAGAGTCCTTAAGACTTTGTTCCCATGATTTGTTTTTATTCCTCCCGTATGTAGTGTGCCATCATAACTTTTGGAGCTGCTGATTGCCATCAGCTAACCAAATGTGACAGAAAGGAGGTATTCCTGAAAATGAACTTCTAAAGTCTTTGTGGAAAATAGTTGATGGGATGCCTATGACATTCTCCTATGTCCAAATTGGAAATGGCAACGTGGGCTCAGCTGTTCTTAGACCAGAGAAAACTCACTTGGGAGAGCTCTTGGGAAGGCCCAACTGTAGCAGAGGTTTCAGCTGAAGGTTGTACTGTCCTGGTTGCCTGCTTTGATCAGGGATGAGATGCGAGTCTGCTGGGAAAGAGGCTTCATCCTATGTGACCCTCAGGGTATGGGTGCTGGCTTGTGTAGCTGAGTGGGACACATTTTGCCCTGTGCAGATTTAATTTCAGCTGCTGAGGTCTTTCTGTGTTGGAAGTGGGCTGCAATTTTTACTCTATCTCAGACCTTTCATGGGGTTTTAAGTTCTTTCCCGTCATCAAAATTTCCTGTGGAGGCCTTGTTAGGAGCAGCAGACAAATGCTGACAGACTTTGAGTGGCAGCTGAATCAACCTTCCAAGCAGTAAATCCTAATTCAAGCCATGTTAAGCATTTACATCTGCAGAATTGGGCTGGGAGCTGTGCGGTCAACAAGCTCTTTAGTGTGCGAGTTTCCCAAATTGTTCTGCCTCTAAAATGGTGTCTGTACCCCTAAGGGCACACGGCTTGGAGTGAGGACTGACGAGCCAAAGGAGTTCAGCAGTGCAGAGGGAAGGGCAAGGGGAAGGCAGGGGGCCTCCTGAATTCCTGAAGTTTCTGTTCATGGCTGGTTCTCAGCTGTTTGCCCATTTTTCTATTTACATGTAGATTTTAAGGCATTGGAAAGCATTGGTTGGGCAAATAGTGCTGTTTTGGAAATGTGATTGGACTCTGTTGTAATCCTCAACTGTAATGTGTCAATGAGAATAACAGGAAATCTGGATAAAGCCATAGTTTGATCCCAGGGTGAGAGGTGTTTGTCATGTCTTCTCCAGGAGTTTGGGAATTGCTGTCCTATATCACCCCTCATGATCACAAAAGCTGTTACTGTCGTCCTCTCAAAATAAGCATCATTCCCATCTCCCTGTCAGCCCGACCCCAATCTTCTGTGCTGAACTGTACCCAGCTCAGTATCCTCCAAGCCCTTTGATTTTACAGGTGCTATGAAATCTGTAGCCACTGTGCTGTATCGATTTAATGAGACTTCATGCGATTGCTCACCTGCTTGTGGCTGATACCATAGCTCAGATTTCCTTGTTATCCATCCTGGCATGCTCCCATACTTTATTGGATGCTCTGAGATTAAATCTGGTTTCACTTCACAAAGTGACTCTGAAACATGGATGCAAACCAAAGCCCTAACAGATGCAGTGAGTTGATTGCACTATGTATATTTTTCATTTCTTTGAGTGGATGAATTTGTAGTTGTCTTAATGATAGTTGGCTGGTGTCTGAGTGGGGCCAAGGTGGCAGGTTGCCCAAAGTGCTGCAACTGATCTAGGATGAGCTGGGAGCCTCCAGGTCTGGGGGGGTTGGGGAGGGGATGGACTTGGCAGGCACCATGTCCCACCTTCTAATGTCCTTGGCTTCAGGAATTCTTCATGTCTTTAGCAGAGAAGCCCAGTCAAGCCCAGCATGTTGTAAAACAAATCTGCTGCAGATGAAAATGGCATGTTTGCTTCTTAGCAGATCCCATTTAACTGGCAGCATGAGCCTAGATATCATCAGCTGCGTGTGCTCTTTGTTCTGAGCTTGTACAGACGGTGATTTGCATGGCCATCACTTCCAGAAGTGTCATCTGCCTCAGACCAGATGTTCATCATTCCTCCGCTGAGACCCCGCTCTTTTCTTGTTCCTTATTCTTGAAACAAATCTCCTATAGACATTATCGTCAAGACTGCAACTATGCAATCTCCCTTCGAGTGACATGCATCCAGCTAATATCAGTGCAGTTAATGGTGCTGAACTCTCCCAATGGCAACTGCTGCCATTCACACTGCCAGTCCCTCCCAACATCATTTTTTCAGACCTTTGCATACGTACTTGTAAAATGGAGTTAAGCCACACCCTACCATGAAAACAAAACAAAAAACCACCCAGAGGAGCGTGTAATGAAAGTTCAATGTGAATGTTGGTGTCCTGCTGAAAAGATCTTTTTCCACTGCCAAATCCATATGGCGGGTTGCAAAGATCAGCTGTCAATTGACTCGAGGAGCTGAGGATTGCAGCAGCCCCAGGAAAGCTGATAGGTGCGATCTCATGTGGTCAAAGCTGCACACACTAGTGTGGCCATGGGGTTGTAGGCTTTGAGAACTAGATTAGAATAAGATCTATTTTATATCATGACATAAACTACTTTTTGTAATATATTGTGAAGTCTTTTTGTCTATCCTGGTAGTGTGAAAGCAGCTCCAGTTTGTTTTGTTGCTTTGGTTACTTTTCCTGCATTTAATTCTGCCTCTGGAGTTCCTAACTCTCCTTGCAATATGTGAAACCAACAGTCATCCACTGGGAAAAGACTGAGATCTTGAATTGCAAAAACAAGTACAATGTGTTACACAGCAAAGAAACAAGTGTTTTTGTCCTCTGTTCCCCTCTCCTACCTCCCCACCCACTATGCCCACTAACATGTTTTATATAATGCAAATATAATTTTGGACAGAACTTTTTTCTATGCTTGCTTTCTGTGACTGAATAGGGCATGTAATCCCTACAGTAGGATTACTTTAGGTTATGATGAGGTCTTCAAAAATCTATTGTTCTTTAAACATTTCTTGGATGCTGCTGTTGAATTTGATCAGTGTTTTGTTTTGTTTTGTTTTGTTTTTTACAGATAGCAAGAATCCTGTCCATTACTTTTGTGCTTCCCTTTCTGCAATATGGGTCAAATGATGCAATTAATTACAGGGAAATGAAACATTGCCCAGTGTTTATTAGGCCCTGACAGCATGGTCTGTGCCTCACGAAACAGGAAATCACAGTCCCCGCTTCAGTGCTCTCAAGCACTGAGCAGAGCGGTGGATATTGCATCCAAGCAATGTCTGGGATGGATCAGATCACCAAAGCTTGGTCTTAAAGTGGTACACAGCTTTTTTGTTACAATTTGTTGGTGAATTCTTTTGAAAGGTTTCACTGAAGCAATGTCTCTCTGGAAAGATGTGAATGGAAGTGTAGTCAGGCACATAACAAACAGCATTCCTTTATGTGTAAGAGGCTGCATGGAAAGGGAGACTTTGACAAGAGCGAGTGAAGGATAGGTGCTGGTTGGGAGGCTTAAAGGGAGCATGGGGTCTAAAGGGGGGGAGGAGATGATGAGAGCCAAGGTGCTAGAGGGATTAGGCTTCTGTGCGTCAGGAGAGAAGCCTGGCTTTAGTGTGGTAGATGAAATGAAGCCAGTGGAGGGATTCAAAGATGAGATTAGCACAGCCCAGTGCAGGAAAAGAACAGAACAGTAGAAGAGCAGCACTGGGCAGATAGCAAGTGAGAGGCAGAAAGCGCTGAGGTCAGACCTTGGATGGGCAGTGAATATGAATTAGGTTGGACCTAGATCTCTGAAAACAAAGCTCATGGTTTGAGCAAATAAAAAGTGAACAAAAGCAGATGGCAGGGTGGTTTGAGTCTCTGCAGCTAAACGGGAGAGTTCAGTGCTTAGCAACTTCAGTGTTCCCAGGAAAGCATTAAATAAGTATCTTTCCAACTGTATTTTTTCCCCCCTCTCTATTTGGGAGCATAAAGCATCTCTGGGCTTACTCAGGCCTGACCTGGAGGACCAGAGGAGAACTGGGACAGGATATTCAGCACAGTTCCATGCGCTGGGCAGCATTTGCTGTTTCACTTGTTGCTAATGGCATGGGCTGGGTGTTGGAATCCCCTTAGCCCCCTCCTCAGTACACAGGTGCCAGCCCTAAATGATGAACAAATAAAGTGGGAGTAGAGGTAAATAGGGAGCCAGAGCAAAGACTGCAACCTGTTTTGCAGGAACTGGGGTGTTAACTCCTGCATGGGGCTGGCAGCTGGGGCTGTGCTTGACAGTGTGATGCCTGCTGAGATTATAGACTCTTCTTTTCTATTTGCATTTTCTTGGAGGTTGATTTACATAATGTAATGCAGTAATGGGATGCTGACACGTGGTGTGGTTGAGTTAAACTCTGGAATGGCTTATTTGCATTAATGCCAATCAGTCGGTGCTGGCAACTGTCTTTTTTTATTCAAAAAGGGAATCTTCCAGGTCTCTTTGCTGAACCTGCCAGCTAATCAGCAGGATATGGGACATCAGATTCTGTCTTGTATTGCATTGTCTCCAGATTAAGACTCAGAGATGATAATGCTCAGGAGAGGCAGATGCAGAAACCCAGCTGGAATATTTCCCCGATTGCTTGTTGATGTATTTTTCAAATGGCTTGTGTCAATGAAGTGAGCTGAAGCACATGCCAAATTCATACTGAAATTGCCCTCCTTGCTTCCTAACACAAATATCCACCCACCATCCAATGCTTTGTGCCATATCTAATGATGCCCTCTCCTGACACGCTGTTCCCTGTAGTGCTCACACACTTTCTCTTGCTGAGGTGGTTCCATGGGTTTTCTGCACCCCTTGTGGTTGATGAAGACAGTGCTAAAACTCCCTTGTCTTTTTGTCCAGTTGATGGCCAAGACAAGGGAGAGTCTTTAGGGGTTACTGTGTATGTCGGTATGCACTGGACCAACGATGATGAGCAGCATACTCAGCTGTAGCTATGAAACCCAAAAAGTGGTGCTGCCTGCCAGGCCCAGAGGGTTTCTTCAAACACCTGGAATGCAGGGCTTTGGCTTGCCTTGCTAAGTGCCAGGTAAACTGTGAATGAATGTTTAAAAAAAAGCCTTGGAAAAGTTCACAATCGTGTACATTGTTATGAAGTCAATAAGCAAGTTATGTCAGGTCTACCTAGCTGAATACATTTTGTGTTCCTTTAATCTCCCTTTAAGCTTTACTATTCCACTTGTGTGATTTTTGTTTCTCTCTACTCCCTCATTCCCCACCACCGTAACCACACCTCTGTGTGTCTTTTTGTGCACTGTAAGCTAAATAATATGGATGAGTTTTATAGCTGCTGAGATTACATGAGACCTGGAGTATTTCAAAAGGGACCAGGCCGCTTGAGCAGACTGGAAAAGGCCCAGGCTTGCATATGGGCAGCAGGCTCTGCAAGTCGATGAGGCCGCTCCTGCTGCGAGGGGTGAGCAAACCCTCTGTATCAGCTGCCTGCAAATGGTTATAAAGCAATCCACCACAGATTGGGGAAAGGTTACAAACATATGGAATCACTCATTTGGCTATCTTTGAGCTAGAAAACAAAATAAATCTGTGCAATTTACCCAAAGTATGTGTAGGATACAATGTCATTTTTTTAGAGGCCTGTTTTAGAGTCTGGTGCTGAGGAAGGGTGTGTGTGCTGGGGCCTCCTCAGTACAGGCAGGAGGCACGCAGATGAAGTTCCAGCTAGTTTCTGTACCCATGAGGTGACAGCGCTGTGGTAAACCACCTGATGCTTAAAAATCAAATATAGCATTTTTTTTCCTGTGTGCTGGAAGGTCAGCAAAAAATAATGCAGTAGGTGATTTGGGGTGAGCAGTCATCCCTTGAAGTAATTTGCTAGCCAAGTACTCTGTCCTGGGGGCCTGTTGTTGGGATTCTCCATGGGACTGGTAACACTGCTGGGCTTTCTTCGCTAAAAACTGGGACTCTAGCAGTCTATGTGTATCTGAAGATGGCACTCCTTCCTCCTGGGCTGAATCGCCAAGATTCAAGATCATGGGTAAGGACATTCTCTTCCTAATCAGCAGAACCAACAGTTCATGGTGCAGTTTTGTTTAGTTGCAAATAACATACTTCGCAGGGGTCTACTGAACAGAGCAGAACCAAACATTGCCTACTACCAGTTTCTGAGCTGCCTTTCCTGGCGCCATGTGAGCTGTTTCTCAGCTCCCTGCCTGTTCCTCCTGTCTGGCCAGCGATGGCTTGCAGGTCTGGGCACTGCCTCAGTGTGCTGGACTTCTGATTCATCAAAACATAAGCATATTGTCTTCACATTTTTCATCTATCATTACATGGCAGGGCAATCCTTGACCCTTCAGATGACCTGAATTACAGTGGCAATCAGTATGATTATTTTTGTCCAACTATATGTGCATGGTACTGTAGGGTTGCAGGTTGTATGGGCGTGCTGTTAGTGGAGATGTGTCCAAGATGTAAAAATGAGACTAGATTCTTAGGCCTGTGCCTTTTTTATGGATAGGTGTCAGACTTGATGCTCTCTTCCATGAGGCTCTGCCCATCTGCTGTAGGTGGCAGTGCTCTTTATATGTGGTACCAAATGTTCAGTTGGTAATGGGTGCTGATGGATACCGTCAGTCTGGTATCAGACAGACATCTCTGGCAGATGAAATATGTTTTGAGAAGCCCATGTGAAGGGGCAGAGAAGAAGAGAGGAAAGCAGACATCATTTAAGGGCCTACCTGATCCTGACTCTTCTTACATGATTGTGCGGCTTGGAGGAGTAAACTGATACGAGCGGTCCTTTCCAGTCTTTGGACAGTGCTTGCTGATTTGCAGTTGCTTTTTGCAATTGCCACTCTAAAAATGGATACTTGCATAAACAGGCATGAGCTGGACCAAAACAATCATGAAAGAAGCTGGACTGTACTGGAGGCTGTTTCTAGTAGCACTGTCTGCAAACAAAACAAGATGTGCTGTACAAAACCTATTAACTCGATTTGCTATATTTATGCTTTGTGTATTCAAGAACAGCGTGTTGCTAAGGGCCATCCTGTAATCCAAATTGCCTCGTAGGGACTCGGAGCTTTAAACCATTCCAGAAGTTTCACAGCACTTTCTCCCCTCCAGAGGCCACCTGGCAGCACTGCAGATTTCTACATGTGATTTTCATCTAAGGTCTTCCCCAGCTATGTATAAATCATGGTAGCAAAATTATGTGAGGATGCCAGGAACTTTGAAATACCTCTCTGGAGTTGGGATGTAACCAGGCCTTTCCTGGTGAGACTTCATTTATCTTTCACTGAGGCTAAATTCTTCCCCCGGATCCCTTATATTGTTCTCCAAATGGTTTAAAAGCATTTTTGGGATGTTATGTAAATATTTTCATGTTTGAGGTGCACTGGGTCAGTTCTGTCTGAAAGGCTGATGCTGGATTTGGGGTATTGCAGGCACTGATAATTTAGCTAGACTAGGCAATTATGAAGATGCTACTTGGTAGCACTTCCTCCATCCTCCCAGAACAGAATGATTTATCTCACCCCGAGACCTTGCCAGGGCAGCAGGCTTTGCAGGATCAGGCTGTAATGCAGCGTGGATGGTAGCCAGCTGCTTCACCCTCAGCACTGAGGGGGACTTGGTGGTACCCAGGACATGGACAACCCAAGTTCAAGCCCCTGCTCTGCAGTAGTGGAAGAGTTCAAACCTGAGTCATGCAGGAGAGCTCCCAGAGAGCCTTCTCAGCCTTTGCTGTTTAAAGCTCTTCCATTTTTCCATTTACAAAAAGCAACAACAAAAATCAATGTTCATCGACAAAAAAGGCCTAAGCATGGCTGTTCTGCCTTGTGAGAGGAGGACTGGCTTGGAGAAAGGCTATCCAGGTTCCTCTTTCCATCCTTGCACAGGAGGAGGATGTAAAGTAACTATATGCTCTCCTGAGGCAGAAAACCAGAGCAGGTGGCGTTTGGGACCTGCTGCTCTCTGCAGAATTTCCTGGGGATGCTGCCGCAGGCTCCTTGTGTGCAGATTCCACTCAGGCATTATATGGAGAGCCTCTGCGCCTGGCTTGGAGCTGGGACTTCCCTCTGGAGGGACGAGGGGATAAGTCTGTCAGCATTGGGGGTCCGTTTGTACAGATCTGAGGACTCTGAAGTTATTTAGGTTCTTGCTGGTTAAAATGGAAGTCTCTAAAGGAGGTGGGAGTAGAAGCTGTGTCCCCTAAGGGGATTCCAATCCTATCACTGAATACAACATTAATTAGCATCTTAGAGCCATTGAAGGCCATAGGAGATTCTCTGTTGCCTTTGAGAAGCTTTGGAAAGTGCTCTAGTGTTTTGTTTTTTTTTCCTCCCTGCCTTCACCCCAGTGCCTGAAGTAAATGAAAGTCAGCTGTGGTAAAATGATTTCTCCTGTTTAAGATGTGGGGAGTACGTTACCCTCAGGGAAAAGTAGAAGAGGAATCTGGGTACTAAGAATGCCAGTGTATAGACCCTACCACCAGTGCAGGCATCCAGGAGCTCAAAGATCACAGCCTTCCTCAATGGCTTTTACTTCCACAGTTGCCCTCTGGACATCCAGGCAACAAATCCCTCATTTCCCTACAGTGCTCAGTCTGCCACACGTGGAGGCAAGCAGTAAATAAACTATTGTGTGGAAGCAGGTGTCTGTTATATCTGCGTAAAACATGCCATGGGAAAATTTTCCAGTGCTAGGAGAAAGGCAATGCTAAAAGCATCCAGCAGTGAAGCAGTGGGAAAGGCACAGCAGCTTCCAGGTGCACTTGGGTTAGCAGGAAGACTAATGGAAATGTGGTGTCTTCCTCTTTTTGGCTGGTAGGTGGAGTCGGCAACTTCTTCTGCCCTGGGCTGCCATGGCCAACTGTGCTGTTACTGCCCCAGCTAATGGAATAGGCACATGTGCAATTGCTCACGAGAGAAAACAGGAAAGCACTATTATTTTGTTAGCATTGGCTCAGGCATTGTGGACCTGGAACTAACAGACATGCAGCAGAATTTGGCAAAGCTACAGAGAGTGTCCCTAACCTTGTAATTTAGTACCGCAGGACTTGGGGGAAGTCTTTCAGTAAGCAGCTATTTCTAATGCCTAAAACTGGTTGCTGATCAAAAATTAAGTATTAAAACTAGTGCATGTGTTGCCTGATATCAGTGGTGGGTAGAAGTGACTCATTTATTCTGATCTAAGTAGGCTTTAGGAAATGTACAGAAATGCAGCAGGTGGATGATGCAGAGCTGTTCCATCTTTCCTTTAATGTAGGGAAGTGGAACATAATTGCATCAAGTAGTGGTTTTGAAATATCAGATGTCCATTAGTGCATAATTAAGAAGTTAATGATGTGTTGCCAGACATGTGATGACCTCTTTTTCTCCGCCAAACTTCTAGATACTTAATGCATTAGCTTCTTGGACTTGCACAAGGAAAATATGTACTGGTGGCAGCATGCTTAGCTGTGTGTTCTTGAAAGGGCTTGTCTGGCTTAGGCCTATCTATATGAAACGCTGGATGTCCTGGAAGCAGACTGAATGTCTTTGTAATGCTGAAGTTATTAATTTTTGCTCTTGCCTTGAATGTATCTGGGCCCAGCATGTCTGGCCTTCCTTAAGACATAAAGAGTATAACAAAACCAAAAGACCATCAGTAAAAAGGGAAATTCTAAGCTGTCCAAAGATAAAACTGAGTAATTTTTAGGGAGTTTACTGCAGCAGAATGCGAGGACGTGACTGAGACCGGGATTTAGCACCCAGCCCTTTTGCGTGCTTTTCTGTGCTATATACATAGTATATGATTGTCTGAAAGAATAATTAATTACAGATCTACCTTGATCTCTTATTCACATAAAACTGACCAGCTTGGGAGAGCTAGGTTATTAGCCAATGTAAGTCTCTTGCAATGAGCTTGAATCCAAACGTGGGCATTTTAATTGAAAATGGTTGCTGATTAGAAAGGAATGTTCTTTTGTTCTTTTCTGACATAATATATTGTGTTAGGTCAAGTTCCTTTTGGCTCACATTAATAAGATGACTGCAGTGATTATTAAAAATAATAATTAAAAAAATTGCTCTCTACAAAATCTCTATCTGGACAGCGAGTGTTGTCTAGGGTAAGCATGTTCTATCAGAACTAATTCTGGCATTTGATTATGGCCTGACGAATAGCTTTGTGCACATTGCAATATTATCCCAGGAATGATACTTTTGAAGTTTGCCATGCCACATGGAAGATTCAGTGCATATTTCAATGGATAGTGTTTTCAAATTTCCCTTATCATTTGGCAGCTACAGTTTAGAAACTTGCTGTTTTTTAGGATAGCCAGGTGGACTTTGGAACGCAAGAAATTTTTTACTGTCCTAAATGAAGCTTGGATTGCCTCTACCTGTGTCTCGCATATTTGTTCACTCCTGAGGTCCTTTTCTTTACTATGTTTAGGGGTTGTTTTTATAACATATCCCTTTGTTTTGATCACCAGCCCTCATTGTCTTACCTTCTTCCATGGTACCTTTCACATAGATCTACCACCATCTCTTGAAAGATTAAGTGATCTATCCATCTCCTTTCTTGTTCTTCTTTGGACACAGTCAGTTTCTCCTGTGAAAAATGATGCTTGTCTTCTAATAAAGATGAGTTGTGTTATGTACTGCTCTGGAAGGTCTTGTGGTGTTACATTTTAAAAAGTTGCATTTGCTAGTGCTGCTCTAAGGCTTACAGCTAGACAAGATATATCTCTTGCTTTGTTAGTCTCAATCTGAAAGGTCCTGGGTTTTTAGTGCTATGCGGACTACTGCTTATGCTAAGAAATAAATACATACTGGGTAAAATTCTTGGTTTGCCTAACTCTATTCATTTAAAATTGTTTGGACCATGTTTTTATTTATTTTATCTTAGTACCTGCAACATCAAACTTCTGTGTTTAAGTCAAATTGTGGAGCGATGCAGAATTTGCTAAGGAAGACAGGCTTGTAGCTACTTTCAACACCTCTGAAACTTATTCTCTTTCTGCTCAGCACAATCTAATCATAGGTAAATAGAAAACGTTGCCAATTCTTCTCCATTTGAGATTTTTTGAGATTTTGAGGGGGGGAAAAAAATAAAAAGTTACAGAACAAAATGGTGTGATGCACCATTTCCTCCAGAGAAACACCAAGGTACATAATTGTAAATAGGAATTAGTGATGTTTTCTTCATAATGGCCAAAATAAATGCTTCACAAATATACGAGGGAAAAGAGGAGAGCTTTTTTCTTGTTTAGGAAAATCTTGATTCCAAGCCACTAGAGAAATTACTCAAGAAAATTGTGGTTTGTGTGTGGGGAAAAAAATGGCTGCTGTGAAGTTGTCAAGGTTAATGTGATCTGTCGAGACTTGCTGATGGAAGTGCAAGTCACACTGCTTGGCTCTGCCTGGGGAACAGCTGTAACATGCACAATTGCCCCAAGATGCTGGAGAAAAGAATGTGTGTTCAGTACTACCTCTCCTGGGTGTCCACTGGTGCATCTCCACTAGCTGGAAATTTATTTTTTTTTTTAAGAGGAAGTCTTCTAAATCATTCTGGACTGGAAAGTCTTGCACATGAAGCTCCACAAAAGTTTAGCATGGCATTGTGCTGACACTAGCATTGGTAATGTCTTTCCACTGGAGTGCCAAAAGGCTTCATTTCTGGCTTTGGATCACTCTTATCTACACTAACTTTCAAACTCGCCTGCAGAGCTTGCCAGAACAGGTCCAGGTGCTGCACAACAAATTCTTTTGTATCACATGGGAAGAAGACAACTTGCTAATTCGTCAGGTACAGGGCATCAAATGGTATTTATATTACTCTGCCTTCCATGCTTTCTGCTACCTAAAAAATGTGTAAGAAATTTGGTAGGCTTACTTGTGAAAGGTCTCTGCTGATGTTTCTGAGCTCTTTTGTTTAAACCGGAGCTTTCTAACAAGGTATTTTTAATACAGTGTGCTTGGAGATAACAGGTTTCTTTCTTTTCTCTGAGATTCTTGTTTGCAGAAGAAACGAAGATGTATATCCAGTTCTGTAGAAGGTTCCACAGAGGAAAGGTCTGTCTTGATTAATTGAATTCACTGTACAAGTGAAAGTAAAGTTTCTGCTCTAGCAAAATTGCCTCTGGAATGTGTTCAGATGTAACTTACTGGTCACTATTGCTACTATTAGTACAATAGGAGAAGCTCTGGTATTTATATCAAGCTATTTATGTTTGGGAGGAAGCTGGCTGGTTGGTTAGTAATCGCATGTACTATTGCCTGTGTGCCTTGCAAATAAGGTAGGACTCCTTGAATGTCTTTACTGCCTTTCTAACGTACAGACTCTTATACAGTACAGTAGTTGCTGCACTGCTCTGGAGAATGGATGTTGATGTTCTGTCCATGTACAGCTGTTAAGTGAGGTCCTACCAAACAAGAACACTGAATCCTGCATCCTCACCTATGTAAATGGTGGTGGTCTCCAAATGCTGTGTTGGCATGTCGGTCAAATATGAGAGAGGGGAAGACTTGGGAGGGGTGCAGTGGGAGGGATCTGAAGTGTGAAATCTTTCTAAGCTGGGTCACTTATCAAACACTGAGATTCACAGAAAGATTTTGGACCTAGAATTGCATAGGGATGAGACATGTTGATTTAACTAAATAGGAATTTGAAGTTAGCACTTCTTGAGTAGCAGGTTGGACTAGAGATCCCCAGAGGTCCTTCCCTATCTGAATTCTTCTATGGTGCCTCCACCAGCTCCTGCAGAAGATACAGGATTTCCTCCAGTAATGTTAGTTGAGTGATTTCTTTTTTGTTGTTGTTGTGAGCAAATATCTTTGCTGTGAGAGTGGATTTCCATATATAATACTTTTGTTTTGATATGTGGTGGAGGGGGCAAACAATGTCAGGAACTGATGAATTTAAATACAGCTGAAAGAGTGATCATGAAAGCTAAGCAGAAAGTGGTTTCACCATTTGACAATTTAAGTGCTTAAAAATATTTCCCATTTTGAGCTGGATGAAGCTCTGAAATGTCAAGTGATAATGTGGAGTTTTTTTTTTTTTTTTGTAGGGGTTGAGCTAGGGGAGGGAGGATTTGCTGTATCCTTGTTTGAGAACAAGGGAAATAAAACAAGACATTTGTATTTTCAAACACCCACCACCACCACTTTAACTGTAAACCAGTCAAAAGCATGAGGTCATCTAGAAAATGCAGATATGATATGCATGAACAGTTAGGAAACTTGAAGATTACCTTAAATTTGAAATTCAGATAGTGTTAAAACTAATCCTTTCTAGCAGAGCACTCCTGTTTGAATTAATTGGTGCTTTTTTATTTTATTTTCCCAGATAATACAATTTATTTTAAGCTTCCTATTTAAAGGCCTTATCTTTGATCAATGGCTAAGATATTCCATAAGAAAACAGATTTTTTTTGAGGTGAAATATGTCTAGAATGTGTAGTAAAGAAAACCTAGGAATCATGCCTTTACCTGCTCTTTAAAAGACTATTTTTAATCTTGACATCCTAAATAACTGTTTAAATCACCTACAAGAAGAAATATATCAATACCATGATCTTATATTAAAAAAAAAACAGCAGATGTGACTGGCAGAGTATGTGTATTTATAGCTTCTCTATTGCTGCTGTAATCTACATTCATTTCTCTGTGACTCCAAAGAGTTGTACAAGCAAGACTGCATCTCTTAAAAGCATTTGAATGATTACTTGCTCATGTCAGTGTGTGTAGTGAAGCAAAGGAAAATTCTTTTCCTTTCCTCTGCTAATATACCCTGTAAGTAAATACTGTTAAAAATTATCAACTACTTTGGTCTACATCATGCATATTAATTCTTTAGAAAATCTGTGATATTTTATGGCCTTGGATGAACTTTTTTCCTGTCTTTTTAGAAATGGAAAATGCACTTTAAGTTTTCTTCAGCAAAAGATGCTGTCAAGTATTGTAAGCAGTTCAATTAGAATATGCTTATTTTAGGAGGTTGCTTAAATGAGACTTAACAGCAGGAAAAAAATGGTGCTAACTCTGCCTTTTAGAAGAGTGGTGCACCTGTGTTCTGATACTTTATGCTCATGTGAAGAACGCAGGACTGGGTCTTTTTGGAGCACTCATTTAGCTGTTGGCAAGTGATTAAGTGGTACTTGAATAGGTTCTGCAGTATGTGGAAAAGTCTGATCTCTGGCTTCTTAATCTAGGAACTGCAAACTAATAATGAAGGAAACAAATATGAGGAATGCAGTGAATATTATTTTGTTTTTGCACTTTTCTTCACTCTTTTTGTTTCAGATTGAAAACAAACTGCCTCTTTAGTGAACTGGAGTGATCCGCTACCTAGAGATATTTCCATTAAAGGTTTCTGCTGCTATATCTTTTTAGAAAATTTTTTAGTTTTCTTTGGAATGAAAATGTGCTGACAGAAAAATCTATTCCAAGCTATATTTTCCCAGAGGATTATTTTTATTACCGATGTACATGAATTACAGTAGGATGCAGTAGATAGATCAGGCATGAATACAACCCTTCAGTGTAACATTTCAGTCCTATGATTAATCTAAATCTACCCAGGCATCTAAAGCGAGTGAGAGTAAGCAGGAGGAGAAAGCAGAGTAAAAGAGGAAGAGGAGAGCTATCTTGAGAATGATTTATGGTTTTCCGGGATTATATTATGATCTGTGAGCGCTGAAATACAGACTCTGGATGCTGTAGGGGGGAAAAAAAAAAAAAACAATCTTCAAGTGCCAAAAAGCCTTTTCCCCTAGTGGAGTGGGGTTCAGGTTGTACCAGAGCATGCAAGCGACCTGTCTTTCTTCACCTGTTTTTCCGCTGGACATATGTGATGTGCTAGACAAGGCTGCCAAAACAGGGATGAGTGAGATATCAAGGTCACTGAAACTTGACTTTTCCGCTCACCTTGTTCATTGGCAGAGCCTATATCTTTTATTGCCTCTTATCTTCCATTTTCTTCTTCCATTCCATGCCTTTAAAAACATCTGGAAAACTATTTTTTTAAGGTTATGGTGTTTTATAGAGCTGTTATTGTCCAGGGACTGGGAATCCAGAGCCAGACTCCTGCTCTGAGCTTTTTCCCCTGTGTATTCTGTATTGCGCTGGCAGAGGACGCTGCCATTCCCCTGTGCAATTGTGCAGTGCTCAATGCAACAGAGTCCTACCCTCACTGGGGGCCTCCAGACACAAATTAATAAAGACTATTTTTACAATTTTTTGGAACAGTCACAGCTGATTAAATATATTCCTACCATCCTTTAAAAAGTAATTAAAATCCATTTTTAAAGACAAAATTAAGTACACAGCACCTGCACTGATTTTTTTTTCTTTTTCTTAAGTAGCACATCTTTGCTGATGCTTGACTGCAGTGACTCATCATACGAGGCTAAATCAGCCATGTAGAGTAATGCAGCATGACTGATTCAGCCAGCTCTGATGCAGCATGGTGAGAGTAACTTGGACCTGGAAATATCAATGACTTTGACCTCCTCTCAAAGACTTGAGTACAAAGGGAAAGTTAAACATCTTTCCAGCAGTTAAGTATTTTGCTTAGGGGAGTAGCTTTTTTTGTTTTCTGTCAACTAAGAGGCCCGTGTTTAAGAGAAACATTAAGATCTTGAACCAGAACTATTGAGGGATCTGTAGGCAGAGCTTGCTAAAAATATCTGAGCACGAGTCTTCAGTGCCTTCATCACCTCAGACGTACCCAAATGTGCAGTGAGGATTTTTGAGGATAATTCCTTAAAATATTACCTTGTGCTGTATAATATGTAAAGCATATACACAGGCTTTATGCCCTCTCACATGTGTATACTTTTTGTGTTGCTGCATTTAAGATATCTGACTAAATAACACCTGCTTATCTAGTTACGCTGCATCAGCTGACCCATGCTAGCTGCCTCAATGGCAGCTCTTATGCTGCTCAGACCAGGAGCAGTAACATTCTGCCTAAGTACGTTTTGCTGAGATTTAAGTTAAGATAATTTACTTCACAATCTGAGCATGTTGAACCACAGTAACAATCTCAGCTGATGCATGGTAGCTTCTCAGGCCTGGTAATTTGATCATGTCTGAGCTTTTATTCTTGGATGCTTCGTGAATTTCTGCTGAAGCTAGTGAAGCTGGTTATGCACACCTGCCACTGAAATTCAGATCAGACTGTTGTAGAAAATCAGCCCAATGGTGGCTATCTGAAAAGAACTGGAGGAGCAGTGGGTTTGGAGGCAAAGGGTGAGGGTTGTCTCTGTGTTGTGGTCTCATATCAAAATCAAGTGAATGCAATTATTGTCAAATCATAGAAAAACCAGGCTGGTTGTATTTTGCAAAGGGGAAATGTAACCAAATAATCCTATAACAGGCCAGGGAATATAATCAGGTTGTTTATGAAATAAAGATTGTTTCCAACCAGTTCCTAAAATGGAAGAGTAGAGAGGTATGAAGAAGTTTTGCTAAACATCTGTGCTTCTCCAGATGTTGGGCTGAACCATATCAGAGTACCAAGTGTGAGTGTCTGTTACCGTGCTTTCTAAATTTAGATCTTAGGGTAATGATGAGGAACTCTGCTTACAAAGGACTTTCTCCATTGAATATAATCCCTGTGCCTCTTTTCTTACTGAGTATCGTTGATTTTAGGAGTCTTGCAACACAGATACTCTTTGCGCAGATACTCTTTTGATCAGTTTGAAGTGCATCAGCTGTGCTTGGGGTGTGTGTGTAGATATATTTATATATAAAATATATATTCTTTCTCTTCTAAGATGAAGAAAATGAGTTTGACTTCACAATTGCCTTAAATCCTAGATGGGATTAGCTTCTGAGGCCAGAAAAATCAGTTGTCAGCCCTTAGTCCAACAGAATGTCCTGAGAGACTACATCTGACTTTAAATTTTCTAATATTTCCAAGAGTTTTGATCTGAAAGAAGATATTTCAACCTCAGAGAATTCAGTAAATAATCTCTTCCACCTTCAAGTGAAAGGGAAATTTTCATTATAACATATACAGATATTTTTTCCCCCCGTTCCTGTTCTGTGAAGGGTAAATCAGAGCATCAACACCTGCTTCTGCACAACAAATGCTAGTTCAAATCCCTCTTATGCTGTTTCCCAGGTATTGGTTTTCAAATACTTATTGATTGCATCTTCTCTCAAGGTTTGTTTCACAATATCACCTAAAGATTTTTAGATAGTAGGATAATAATGATTGTGATCTACAAATTTCTGTGCAGCCTGAAAAATGTCAATGCTGAGCATAACCAGAATTCTGATCTGTGTAGTGATTGAAAAATGTGCAAGAAGCCATTCAGCTGAACTGGATGATGTTAGATATGACGGTCAGCCAGCAGTGCTGGTTTTAGTATCTTCTATGGGGACCAAAATTTAGTTATTTTTCTGATAATTGTGTATGAGACCCATGATATTTTCTTCCTTAAAGAACCTAAGGAAAAAAACTCATAAACCTTGATTTTTATTCTTATATGATCAAAGAATTGGGAGTAAGTGGAAAGTGGGAGTTGCGTCGTGAACAGTGAGGAACACGGGCGTATTATCCATTCCCTTGGAGTTGCTTTTTGTCATGCTGACTGACTACGTGCCACAGAAATCTATATTGAATCTGAAAGAAATACCTGCTTCAATTGTTTAATAGTAAGTGCTTTCATAAACAACTATAAAATTAAGGCAAAAAATAAAGGGAATAACCAATACATTGATAAGAGAGGGTAGAAAGATTGAGAAATTAGGGAGTGGGTTTGGCTTCTGGTCAAATGCGATTTTCTTGGATACAGGATGTGAAACCTGTTCGGCATAGCAGAATGCATGCTCAGAAAATGCATAATGCAGAAATGAAGGACTTCAGAAATGTCCTTATTAAACAAAGCAGTGTCCAAATAAACTGCACAGATTTTTCCATTGATCTGATCTTTTGCATATTTTCTTTAACTTGTATTTCTGCACATACTGAAAATGATATTTTTCTGTATAGCTTCTTTAAAATTCAATTTATCTCAGATTTTAATGTGTTTTGCTTAATTTTGAAGTTTAAACAGCATTTTATTAAACATAATTCAATTGTCTTCATTGCCTTCTATGAAAATATTAAGCATCTTTACATATTTATGTAGGATTTCTGCAAATATCTGCCTGGTACTTTCCAAACAGACTTAGTTCATAAGAAGTAATTCAAATATTAAGCACAGATTTAAGGAATGGTTACTGTGTACAAGTTCTGTGCATTTTTCTAGTCTTAAGCATAATTATTTCAAGTTGGTGATACAGAATTTCATAGGCTATTCGAACACTGAGTTCATGTTCCTACTGCGGTCCTTTCACTCTTGAGATGTTAATAATGAGTGGTGGTGTTCTGTGTCTTGTTCTTCAGTGGAAATTCTGTTGATTATTTATGCTTGTTCCCCGGTTAAATCCTGGGTTTAACTCTGTTGGGATATGATAGATGATCTGATGTTGTCTTCAGCAGGAACTAATTTAAGCCCTAAATTCTTGTCAGGCCCACTCTCTCCAGCCTCTTCCAGAGATAATGTCTCTCCAGCCTGAGGCCATCTTCCTGCCCACTGCCACTCCTGTAGGATGTCTGAATTTTACTTTGAAACCCATGATAATTTTATCTTATAAACACCACTTGGCAGCATGCTACTGAAATAAGGGCCTGTCCTTGCCTTGTCTAGCAGAATGCGGAGGCAAACTTATTGGAGCCTCACTTGGGAGGATGAGGTCTGGTTGGGGTTTCATGCCAATGGGTGTGGGAGATCAGCCAGCAAGGAGCAGGGCACGTGGCTCTGAAAGCAGAACACCCAGTAAAAAAAAACCCAGGAGAGGGGAGGATATGCTGGGGCACCAACACTGGCCTCTACCCTCAGCAAGGGATGCTAAGTCACCATGGCCTTAGTTGGGGGTGTCTGCTTCCATGTAGACTCGAAGCTCCAGCAGCTTGTGGGTGGATGTTATAGTCTCGTGGTTGACATCTAATAAACATGACGCACACTTTAAAAAAGTACTTCAAGGGAGGGGTGACTTGTGTAGCATTAGATAAAATAGTGTAAGGTTGAAAGGGTCTTCTGGAGGTCACCTAATCTGATCCCCAGCCAGTCTGGGTTCAGTTACCAGCTCTACCACTCAGGAACTCTGTGTCCTTGGATAAGCTGTGGAACACCCTGTGTCCTCCTATGTGTGTGAGAGTGCTTATCTCACAGGTAGGGATTAATCAGTGTTCAAAAAGTAATTTGAGATCTTTGATGAAAGCCCCTGTGTAAGAAGAAAATATGTGACTGCACAGCAGCATCTCAAAGATTATGATCACCAGCATTTCCTTTTGTAAGCCTAAGGGAAAGTGGTAGGAGAGTTTTTAAAGAGGGGGAAACACTCCTATGTATGGTATTTATAACATAAAGCAACAGCTACCCCTACAAACCCATGTGTGTTTTATCTTGCGTATGTGGTTTCATTTATCTTTGCAAGAAAATGACTGTTTCTGCTCCTGAGACCTATTTAAGCGATTATGACCTAAGTTAGTTCCCAACAACCATCTTTTACAGTGCTTAATCAATAAACCCCGAAAGCAAACTAATCTTCACTTACTTTCAGAGGCAACTGCAGGAAAACGAGAATCGTCAGATAAAGCTGGGGATCAGCATTCCTACCTCAAGGCCAAGGGTCAGATATTAGTGCACAGAGATTGTAAATATAGTTCAGTCTAACAGATGCTAAAATAAGGATAGGGTATAGTGGAAAATTATACCTCCAGGGGACAACACTTTAATGCATGCAATAACTGATAAGATGAGCTTCTTTATTACCAGAAGAATGAATTTAAAAACCATATATAATTTGCCTTCATGCTCAGGGGAGTGACAGAGGAGAGGGGGACTATTTGGTGGAGATAAGTGGATCACTGGAATATTGTATTAATATTGTGCTGTTTCCTGAGGATATTAGATATGTGAAAGGGGGAATGAGAGGGAAGTACCCCAGGTAAAACACAAATCAGATGAATGTTTAGCATGGTTTGTTTCTTTTATGGAAAGTTTGCTTCATACAAACTTGATTTCCAGTATGGTGTTGTTAGCATTTAAATGTGAAAGGGGAAGAGGATACTACAGAGGATACTATATCATGGATTACTACCCTGTGCGATGTAAATGGGCAAAGTGCTTCAGATGCCTTCCCAGCATCGCTGGAGAATCTGTACTGTAGCTTTAGAAAGGCAGTCTTTTGAAGTACACACATCTTCTCCACATGATCAAACAGGCATGGCAGGTTAAAAGGGTATACCTTTCTGAACACACACAAAGCTTGTTTTTCAATAAAGAGGGGGTTGATGACAATGACGGTATTTTATGTGGTGAGTAGTCTTAGTCCTACTGTTTCACTCCTTCTCTTACACCTCAATTTATTTTCTTTAATTTCATCATTCTTCTAACATCTTTTAAATTGTGAAACATTTGAACGAGGAAAAGATATTGTAAGTGTATTTGTTCTTATATGTACCTGGCCTCTAGAATAATAAATACTGGGCTACCTTTAAAACATAAGTAAAAGCTTCTGTTAGTAGTTTCTTCCCTATTTTTTTCTAAATGAATTCAAGTGGTGGATATTTGTTACCCTTAGTGTTGGCAGAGAGGATACCAGTCATTTGACATGAAGGACCATGGATGCTGGAATGCAGATTTTCTATGTATGTTTCTGGGGAAAAAAAAAAAAAAAATTACTGCACCTAGCTTGTGTGTGCTTTGTGTTTGTTGAAGTAAATGCCAAAACCTCAAGTTATTGTGCTTCAATATCACAATTTCTTGGCAATCTTAATGGGCAAAAACTTCTGATTTTCCCTGAAACAGCTGTGTATGGTCTTGCATTGTACATATTTTTGAAAATTGAGAATAGCCACCTTATTAATTATGAGAAAACTTGACATAGTGAAATTGATGACTCGGTAGTAACTTAATATTGTCTGTATATAATTTTGAATGTGCTGCCTGCAAATATCCCATTTGTCCACTATCTTGTTTGACTGGGACACCACCTCATTACAATTCTTTGCTGGAAAAAATCATTAGATGGAGGGCTTTCATGTAGCTTTTCATTGGGTGAATGATTGAGTTCCTAGAGGACCTATCTCATTTGGAGGCCACAACTTTCTTGTAATGCAGCCTCTATAAAAGTAGTATAAATCACAGTGGGAGATGAAACGATGCATTTGAAAGCACTCTGAAAGACAGAAACCACATAGTCAAGTCTTTTGATTGTTCACTATCCAATTACCCACATTATTTAGGAATCATCTTGATCTTAATCTCTCAAATGCTTTTTTTATATGGGTGATCTCATTCCACTTAACTTCACCTTTCAAATATATATTTATATATACTAAACAGTGATTGCTTTGTCCAATTTGCATATCTTCCAGCTTATCAATTTCTTTTGCTATGCCAACTTTGTTATTTCCTCTTCCCGTCCCAATGCTGTGGATAATTGATGATAAGCTTTACAGAGGAGATTATGATAACATTGTGTTTCATTAGGCTGGAGATGCACAAAGTGCTAGCCATGGGTAAAAGACAATGGTATAATTCTTGTGCCACAACTTGTGGTGCAAGAGGTGCCCAAAAATTTACACACAAAAGCAGATTTATATTTATATAAATTATTTACAGCTGTTTCACCAAGCTGTTACCCAAACTGACAAAACTTTCATTTGGCTGATATACAGTAATTTACCCTCATACCCTCCTTATCTTTGTCCTTCCTTTTCATTCTCTACTGTGTACATATTGTTCTACTGGCAGGCTAGAAGATTTTGGTGTTTAAGTAAATTTATTCCAGAAATAATTGTCTTGAAAATATGAAAGGACTTTGCAGGAAGAAGTCGTGAGACAGAAAGGAAAGTTTGAGCACTATAAAATACTGAAACATCTATGTATCTGATGAAGCTTTTCCTAGAAGTCTTTGATTCTGAGTGTTTGCTGTCCCTGTCATTATCATCTACCTGGAGGGTTCAAATTGATCATATATTAGATTTGGATTTTTAAGTGTCAATGTTAGTCTTCGCATACTGTACTCTATTAAAGGCCATTAACAGAGGCTATTATGGCTATTAATATTGTACTCTTTCATTAAAGACAGTTCAAAGGATAAAACAGTTAAATATATTCAGAATTAGCTCTTGGTTTTCTGGTCAGTATACTGAGGCATGGAATGGTGTTATGCAAGTTCTCTAAATATTTTTTTGAGATGTTTTTACACTGAATTAGCAGTCTGCAATTGATGAGCATGTATAAAGCGATTTTTAACCATGCAATTAATTAAAATAAATCCACGGGATGGGGGGAAGGGAAGAAACGTAGGAGATGAGATCAGCAAGGGTTTTCTGAGTATAGACCCATAACAGTTGTGCAAGTAAAGTGAAAAACTGCCATGAGTGGCAGGTATAGCTGCATGCAGTCTGGTGATTGTAATGAGACCTTTAGCTTCAAAGGCCCTAAACAGCTTAAGCTTTCTTCTGCCTCAGTTTCCTGCGTGTGAATCAAGTATCTGACAGTTGCTAAATCTCTGCAAAAAGACCCTGACAGAGCACAAGTGTTTTTACTGTAATAAATGATGTGAGAAAACTTTGGGTGCCAATGCAGATCATGAAATGGGTGCGACTATTTGAATCAAGAGCTTTTGTATATAGGTTTTGGTTTGGGTGTGTTTTTTTTTTTTTCTTTTTTTTTGAGCTGGTATCATGGCTACCATGGGTAGTTGATCTCTTGGAACCTCTTGTCTTGTAAATCCTGTGTGACTAGGACAATCCTTCCATTCTGAAGCTCCCCTGAGATTGAGGATTTTTGTGACCAGCTTTAGGAAGTTGATTATCCAGGTTCTGCCACTGGAGAATCAACCTTGGGAAGAGTTTACTAAGTTATAATTAGGTTTCTGTCTGTGGAACTTCAAATTGTACAACTTCCATGGATATATATGCAGTGCATTTTGCCTGGTTTCAAACTCCTGCCAAGTTCTTGCCTCAAATTTAAGACATCTATAGGTAGAAAGGGACAGCAGAGCATTTTAACTTAGACAGGGGAAAACTTATTATAGGAGACATATTTTTACTGTCAAAAGCTCAGCCACCACTCATCTGTAACCAGATTCCCCTTGGTCACCACTCAACAAGGTCATCACACCTTAGTAATGGGGATAAGCATGGAGGTATTTTTCTGTTGGTTTGTCTTATTCTCAATGGTATTTTCCTCATCAGTTTAGCCTCTGAGTAAGACAAAATGACTACAGAAGGCATTCATGAGGGTTCAGTGGATTTATGTGCTGGATTTTCACCTATTGGGACATATTTTCATCTGAAAGTCAGACTAGTATTTGAAGCTGAGCATGCTACTTGCCTGCTCTGATACTGATTTTGCACCTTCAATAAAAATGCTCCAAGTTTTGCCTTGCCTGGCTGCTGGCAGGTTTACAAAAGGAGACATACTGCTATTTGGGTATTTGCAGTGACAGATGCTGCATCAGTACTGTGGAAGCCATTGGTCAGGAATAAGGTGAAATGTCAGTCTATTTGTTTTAGAAGAAGCCACTTTCTGAGGAGGGCTGGCTTACGCTGAATCTTTAACACCATTCTCCTTTCCCAAAGAGTATCTAAACAGGCTTATTTTTATCCAGCTAGGAGAAATCCTCCTGTTCCCCATTTCACCTAGCTTTCTCCTCTTAGATGCATGTTAGCCATTTACTGATGTAGTCTTGTGAAGAATAGTGTGCAAAGTGTGGAAAAATTGCACTTCATTAGTATAACACATTGCACCTTTTTTGTGCCTGCAGTGTTCAGGCAATATTTATAAATCTGTTTAAAACTTCACATTTTCACTTTTGCTACTTAGCAAATACTATGAAGTACCTTTGGATTTCGATATGCAGTAGGGAAGCTGCAGTCTCATAGGTAACTAGTGTCTACGACTCTGCTGGTATGAAGAGAATGGAAACCTGTTCTCCTTTCAAGCTGATGACCAATACCCAAAATTGTCTGAAAAGATGCTCCACATGGAAGAAATGGTAAAAGGTGGTGTATTCCTCATCTTTCCATCTTCTGCAGCAGTGCAGATTCACATTTGTAGTGAGTCTATAACCTTATAGTTCAGGAATAGACCTAATTTACAAGTTTCAGATCCAGTTTCAGGGTCCAATGTTTTGTTTTGGTTTAGTAGCCACATGAGTTTCACTTGAGCTCAGATGAATTGAGCCTGCCCTCTTGGATCTGGGGACTGAGAACTTTCCTTTGACAGAAGGTCTTTCAACAAGTGGCACCTAGCAGGTCCTGCAGACCTGGTTGTATTTCAAAAAGGAAGGAAATGGGATTCCTCGCTGGGGCTACAAAAAGCAATCATCCAGCTTTTATCTACAAAGGGAAATGATACTGTGCCTGGTAATTCATCAGTGAACGTATTTCCACAGGCTGGAAATTATTTTCTATTGGCCTGACTTTCCTTGCCAAATCCTTGGGGCAGCATCAGGGCATGTGTGAGCCTAATGTAGAACTTTGGCACACAGGTGACTTCTGAACTGACAAAGTTATGCGGTGCTTTCACTGTCCTTCACTCTGCTCACTAAAACAATCCACCTGGAATAATCCATCAGGATAACCCATCTGAGGGATGGGCCTGCAGAAGTGGTGGGATGGTTGTCTTTTAGAATACCAGTGCACATGCGTATTGCTTTGGCCAAGATCATGTCACCTGATTTCCATTAATCCAGAGTTAGATTTTCAACAACCAGCAAACTTGTGCTTACCATGGTAGTCCTTGCCCTGTTGACAGTGCTGAATGACTGTTAAGTGCTCAGTAAATCAGTGAAATTTTCTGAACAGTGGGAAATTTTGATGTCATTAACAAAAAGATAAATGTTAACTAGCAGCTGCAAATTAATTTGAAAAACATAGTAGAAATTGTTTTTTCTGCTGCATACTGTGTGAACCAGTCAGTCTACAGCAGGGATGGCCAGTGCTCCAAAATGTCCACAGCATTCAGGATCTGAATACTCCATTTTTCCAAACATTGACTTAGCTTTTATGTCTTGCACTGACTGTGCTCCCAGAACATTAAGGGTGAGAGCATTGCCTGCCTTACAATTCTCTTCCCTGTCAGTTTTCATATCATGCTTACCTGGGGAGTATATGAACACCTTTCAGCTATGCATTAGCCAGGATGACCACATGTCTGTATCTGATTAGGGTGTAGTCTTGCCAAATGGGCTTCATTTCTGCTGAGGCTACCATCCAAAAACAGGCAAATGGGATCAGGGAAGGCAAGGCAAACAGCATTAAACATGTAATGATACCAATTAATGAGCGCTTGCCTCATGTTTTGGAAGATGGGAAACCATTTCACAAACCTGCTAGGGTTGTGTTTAAACAATAACTGCCTACTTTCTTTTAAAGGGAAACAATCTTACTTTATTTCCGTTTGCTGCTTCTAGCAGTGTCAGCTTCTTTAATTATTGCTATTTAATTATGTCTTAGCATTTGAACTCTCCTCGTTAACCTTCATCAGAGTGAGATACCTAGGATAATGCAATGGCAAAGCCAACATCTTGTGTAATTTTTTTTCCTCCCTCCACCCCCTTCCCAAATCTCCAGAATTCATTAATTGAATGTTAGAGCATCTGGGCCACTTAAGTATTCGAATCATGCAGCAACATGGGTAGTGTTAGCCTGCTATGGCTCAATAAACCTCTCATTCTCTTGTTCACGGTTCATTTGAATTTTGCAGAAAACTCTGGGAAAAAAATGAGGCATTCAAATAAAAATGGTGCAGATAATGGTAGGAGGAGATGAAGAACTCAGACAAATGTTTACCCTAAGTACTATGTGTATGTGGTGCTGTCATCCCTCTAATTGAAAAAGGGAATGGGCTTTAGAGCAGAAACCTGCAAGCCAGAGTACCCAGGCTCTATTCCTATGTGACCTTCAGCTGTCACTGTAGCTGTCCTCTCTATCTGAAAGCAGAGTTTTTATTTTATTCTGGTAAAGTAACGGAGCCTAATTTCTTATTTGACAAGTGCTCTAAGATCCTGGGAGGAAAGGTATAATAAAAGTGCAAAATAAAACTATATGTGGCAGTATTACTCCTGGTTCTAATGTATTTTAGTAGGATCTTTAATCCCTTTATCTACCGTGAATAGATGTATTGTCTATAAAAGAAACTTTAAGCTGTTTCACTCCACTTTGGTAACACCTTGGTAATGCAGATATGCCTTTGGAATGTGTCTCATGAAAGTGCAGGAATAAAGTGTAATGGAGATTCTTTAATGCAGTTGTACCTAGGCAGGTCTTCTGTATTTTCATTTTGGTTCTTTGCTCTCTGCACCACACAAACCTGGTCTATGCTGCCTCTTGTCCCAAAATAGTGTATTCTCAAGGAGTGGTTTGGATTACGTATTTTTTGAATAAAATGTGGGCTGTATTTACACCTACCAGGACCATATCTTTGAATTAATCTGAGGCTTTACTGAGGTCCCTGTGAAAAGCAGGAGCAGGATGATGTTTTCACATCAAGAATTGCTTAGGGTAAGTTTGGATGTGATAGCACTGGAAAAGTGCTGATCTTTATTTCATCGAGTGAGAAAAGAAGGGAGACTAAACCAAAGATTTGCCGTAGCTGAATATGAACATTTACCTGAGCTGCCAAGGTTGGAGACTCCAAGCTCACTCTGCAGTCAGTGCAAGGAGGCTGCAAACTGCAGAGGGTGCCTGATCCCACAAAGACCTCCTTTGACCTCTGGAGGTAGTTGTCTCTTTACTTAAACACTTGAAGCCAGGTGGGCTGAATCGTGGTTGGAAGTCAGGGTACAAGAAGGCAGTTAGGTGCATGACTCTTCCTCTATCTTCTGAATCCCATGGATTCGAAAAGGTTTTTGAATGTCTTCTTGAGTCTGTTCCTGCATAATCTGCCTTGCAGCCTCAGGACTTCCTTTTACAGACTTTGTTCTCTTGTATTTTTTCAGGGAGTCAGAATGACTCCATTCCTCTGCCTGAGGCTACAAGTGACCTTCTTCCATGTAACATTTGTTGCTAGTGCTGGTGAAGGGGGTCTTGCATCAGCTCGGCTCTGTGCTGTTTGACTGCTGGGATGGATGTACAAACCTGGCTATTGTCAGCGCACTAAAGATATCCAAGGCTTCTAGCTGTAAAAGTCAAGCTGCATGGGAGAAGATGGTTCTCCTCTGAGTTTAATTTCTGAGGCACTCAGTCTGTTCTGGATATGGTTATGGGTTGCTCAGTCATGCAGTGAAATTTCTTTGCTTCTCTTCAGGGAAAAAGAGTTATGTTGTGCTTTTCAGTGGTCATGTCAGGTTGGTCAACAGTGTGCTGGCACTCCTGCAGCGTGTCCCTGCTGCAGAAGTAGCATCCCTACTGAGACTGTCACTGTTTCATTTTGGCTGCTTGTTATTTCTCTCTGAACTTGGTGATGCTTTGGATTTTCCAAGGACAAGCTCTTCCTCTCCCAGTCCTTGACAATTAGAAGTCTGGAACAGATGTTTGTCTCTTTGCAGTTTGCATCACACATTTGTTGAGGTTCACTTAGGCTCACTCTTTCTGTCTGTCCCTAGATAACCGTGTAAACCCTCCCTTCCAGAAACCTTTGACCTTGTCTCTACAAAGAGCTCTTGCCTTATCTTGAAGCAGACTGCCTGAAACCAGGCTGTTTTATTGCTTTCCTTTTGTTAAAAACTTAGTGTTTTTGTTTTTTTTTCCCCTGATGCAGAAACAAATACTTTTCTTGTCTTTTTTCTTTCATGACTGAAACTGAGAGTGGAAAAGAGGAGTGGAAGAGCCATAAGCAGTGTAAAAAATAAGACTGCTCTGTGTCACTAACTCTGCAGAACAGGTCACCAGTCAAACACATTAGCCTCTTATTCCTTATGCTCAGTGTTTCGTATTTTTTGTCTTTACTCTTATTTATCTGATGTAGAGACATGCATTTTTTGACAGTCACCAGCCAATAATTCCCCATTTGTCAAAGAGAAAATGAGATAATCATTGTGTGGCCTGGTATTACTGGAAGGGCAGATTAGATTTGCTCAAAAATGGTGGCATTTTATGGTTACTTTTATGCTCTGTAAATAGAGGAAGAGACAGATTGAAGAGATTACTTTACAAAAAAAAAAATTCCATTTCAAGTCACTGGGGAAGCAGGTAACCTTCAGATCTGAGCTTTGCATAAGAATGCAACAGGAGAGAGTTTCTATTAACACTGCCAGCTTCTTCTAAAAAATATACTGTCTGCTGCCCTACATCAACCTTCCTCCCTGTTTTCTCCCTTCCACCCACCTTGTTCCCTGGCAGTGCCATTAGAGATGAGCCAGTGAGTCAGGGCAGTTTCTCAGCTGAAGGAAGTAGTCATAGCTCCATTGGCTTCAATGGAGTGTAACAATTTATGCCGGCTGAAGGATGGTCCCTCATGGTTTGAACCTGACCCTGTGTTTTTTCTGCAGTACTGGGATTTTTGTTTGGTTCTCTGTAGTGAGAGATCACTTGTAAAGTTTTCACATATATCCAAAGTTTGAGGCTGTTTATGACTGGGGTATTTTTTTTCTCCCCAGCATTGGTTCTGAATTAAAATTTAGGTTAACAGGTTTGGGTAGACAGTAAGTCTGGTTTCTGATTGAAAATCTGTTGATGTTTTAAAATACTCACAAAACAAAGAACATCTTTAAAATAAAATGAGAGTCTAGTTGTCAGAATCTGGGAGGGAATGGCTGGGAAAAGATCCCTTCTATGTACCATGTGCTTTTATTTCTATAGGTGTTCACTACTGACCATTGCTGGAGATGAGGCAGGAGACTAGACGGACCTTTGTCTTATGCAGATTTTACATCATCAAATCAGATTTTTATTCTCCTGGGTGTGCTTGTGAAAGAATGGAAATATTCTGCCAGTGGTGTGACAGCATTCCAGGAAGGATTGTTTTTATGCGAGTGTAGCTCCGTGCATGTCTTAGTGCTTTAGTAAGGAGCCAGAACTGCCACTGCAGAAGTACTCAGTGATAATATTGATCGCTTTCATGCAAAAATGTTCTCTTGTGACTATTTGCATAATCTTGGGTAAGTGTTGAGTAAAAACAGGAATTTCTGGATGCTTGTTAATCCAAACATAACTATGTTTGTCTTTGCACTTGAGCTGTCTACATGCAGGGGACTATTTCAAGAGCAATAAATGAAATCAGATCTTGGTCTATCATGCTTGCCTGTACCCACAACAAAAATAAACTGAGGCAGTTAAGATGAAATAGTTGTCAAGCTCAAATGTGTAGGTGTCAAATATCCACCAAACAATGTTTATTTTAATAAGATTCATAGATGTTTTTTCCTTACCCATGGTTTAATTAGATTTAAATTAAAATTATTTTTATGCACAGGAGCCCACAGATGGAATATTTGCTTTTCCAAATACTTCAGGTGATTGCTCATATTCACCAGATTAGTAATATTTAACTTATGTCTGCTAAGCTTTTTAACCTTCAGAAAAAAAACACCATTTTTTGACACTGATCATCTACCTGGTGCAGCAAGCTAAGTGAATTCCCATTTCTGATTTTTAGGCTTTAACTTATTTTTAGTTACAGGGACTTCAAGTAGTAAGGTATTCTGCTGTACTGACTAGTCTACAAGCACACAGGGGAATCCTGGATCTACTGAAGTTAATGGCAGAATTATCTTTTTGTCCACAACTTCATGCTTAAGGAGAAATACCTGAAAGGCCTGAGAATGTAAACAGACAAGATGTATAGCTAAACATGTGAAAGGGATCTGAAAGGTCAAAGAAGGTTATTCTTTGTGCTGTGATGAAGATCTGGGGCTGAAGGCCTACTGAAAACAACATCAGTTCTATTGGTCAGTTATAGGGAACTAATTTTTCATCGTGGTCCTTCAGACTCTCTCCTTTCACTGAGGTTACATCACTACAACAACAACAACCAGAGATGATCCTTTTGCTTCTTTGTGGTGGCATCTAGTTGCCCTGTTATCATTACATCCTTACATAAACGATCCCTCTGCAGAGTTTGCTGTCCAAATATGAGATAAGTAGTGGATCTTATGAAAAGTCCAGAATCTATTTCTGGACTACTCTTCTGCAGTCAGTGTTTATTCATATAATTCCTTGGCTCAGCTGCTGCTGTAGTAGGGAACATATTACAGGGTTATAAGGTTTGCATTGTTATCGCTCAGTGATCTGTTTGGTTGTTAAAAACATAACCCATTTAAAAAAAGAAAAATGGGGAGATTTAACTTTGTGTAAGCTCTGCACAAAATTAGAAAAACTGCTGTAACTTCTGTTTACTGTTCATCTTGTCAACCCTGGCAGTGTCCTGTTGAGAGGCTTCCTGGTGTCAAGTGCACTCTTTCTTCAATATGAAAAGGGATTTATATTTGTAATGAATATTCATACAATAAAGACATGGCCGATCCACAAATAAAACAGTTATTTAGCCTCACAAAAGCAGTACTGTCAGAATTAATGTGCAGGGAATCCACAATGGCACATTCAGTCTGTCTCATCACAGGAGCCAATGGTGCAACCCTGCCCAAAGTGATGGAGTGGTTTTCATTTACCCCAACAGCGAATTTGTTTCCTACCCAGCCAGACCTAATACTTTTTGACATAAATAGATGGGAGGATCAGTCCACTAATGCAGAAGATTTAGTAGCTATTTGGTGAATTTTTGCCATCTTTGACATTTCAGAATGGAGCTTAATGATGCAGCAGTTTAGCATAAACAACCTGACTGCATGGGGACATTTCTTTTCCTCTTTCTGCTACCTTCTCTTCCAGGCTTGGCATTCTCAGTGTGTATGTGACTTGGGACTGTAGGGTCCCTTTTCAAGTGCACCTACAGGCTCTGCCACAGCTGTTAAGCTTTCTTAGTGAAGCAGGAGTTCTACATGGGCACAGGTTAGTTTTTCAGAGCTTAAAATAATCTTGTTTCTCTGTTTCCTCAGAAGATGTTGTGTTTAAAAATAAATAAATAAAATTACATACTTTAATAGAAATACTTTTCCTTCATTAAATTAAATCTCTAAAGCCCAATAGCATTTTCAGTGCTTATATGAAAATGCCAGTGGGGATTTGAGATTAAAAGCAGTATTTTTGTACAAGTCAATGAAGATCTCAATAGGAAAGAACACTCTTCAAATATAAATTCCTCCAGTATCGAAAAAGACAGATTTTCTACTTAGGTCCTTGATAATACTTCTCCCAGCCTTGTTATGAAATTCTGTTTTCACGTATCTGATATAAGGCTGTTACACATTAGCTCTCCATTTAATGAAATCTTATTAACAGTGCCTTTTTATTACAGAGATATGCCAAGCTACTCAGATTTAATTCATGTTTAATGGTAAACATGAGATGCTGTGACCCATTTGTATGCAGCTCAGGTTCTCTAATTCTATCCAAAAAAGGAGTAAATGGCATGTTAGAAGTAAAAGCATAATATATCCACTATTGACTTATTGGTATCATTTGGACAAACATTGTCATGAAAGGCCACTGTGTGTGTGACCCACTGCCAGATAGGTAGGAAAGGAATAGATTAAAAACCAAAATGTTCAAGAAAGCCATATTTTTTTCCTCCCCCGATGCCTCCCGTCTGTTCAAGCAAATAAAACCTTGAAATCTGTATTTTTGTAGATAAAATACTGAGTGATCAAAGTGAAGATTTTGGAAAAGTGCTTTCCAAAATTTCCAAATAGAGAAAAAACACACATTAATTGTTTTTAGTAATAAATGCATGCAGATGTAAAGTTCTTTTTCATTCAAGGGTATCAAAGTAATGTATAAAACCAGGTAATCATTACCAGTGTTATTAAAATGGGGGAAATAAATCAAGCTGTAAATGTAGAGGTCCAAAAAAGGAGTATAGGTACATATAGCTCCTATGCCAATTTTGAAGGTATCTGAGCTGATGCTTACAGGAAGCATCAGCCCTTCAATAATCATTCGTGTTCTCAGAACAAGCAAAGAATGAGATTTAGACAAGTAGTCAACTCAAGGCACCCAAGTATGGCATGCTGAAGAATTGGCCTTGAATTCTGTCCATATCTTAAATTCACTTGTTTTTTTTTGTCAGCACTGAGAAGGCTCTGACTCAGGATTCTCTCCTGCAGTTAGACAGGCAAGCCATTTTCCCCCTAGAGGATGACTGGGAGAAACAACTTTTTGACACAGCCTCCATAATCTTAGTTTTTCCAAACTCTGTTCTAAATCTGAGCCTTGAGACCATGCACATCCTCAGGCTGTGGGGATGGGAAGAGGCACTTATTTCTTCATGATGAATCTATTTTGCTTTCTGTCATCAAAGTTACTATACACTGCGTTAGTTGTTGAGCAAAAACAATCATGATCCTGTAATTTAGTATTCAGGGTGCCAGTGTGGAAGGAGGGAAAATAGGATTCTGTTTTGTGTGCTTTTTAATGTTAAGTATTCATATTAACAAAAAAATCCTGCAATATGATATGCTCAGGGTACTCTTGGAAGTGTGAATATAGTTTCAGATGCCTTCAGGCAAAGAAGGGGTTTTGCTCGGGGACTTGCTGCATTCTGGGTAAGTACTGAACAAAACAGGTGGTTGCCACTGTGCTTTTACTGCTGTGGTTTTTTTGGTTACCTTCCAATAGGTACAGTTTGGAACTGCCTGCTGAAACTAGTGGGAGAGACAGAGGCATGTGGATTTCTGGGGGACTTGGCTAAAGGGAGAACTCTGGTTGCTTATGGAGACTGGCATCTCCTAAACTAGGTGACAACTGAATGCAATTTTTGAAGATCTAAACTTTGGACTTAAACGGGATTTATGCTACTTTAGTTGCTAAATCTGTTTGTGGGTTTATTCTTGAGTGTCTTTTGAAAGGTTACTTATCAGTTTGGTGGAGGAGCAACAAAAATAACACGGGATTTCTGACTTCAGTAGTCATATACAGACAATGCTACATCATATGTTTGATAGAGGACAATGACCTTCAAAAAGTTTTCCATCATTCTGGAAGCTTTCTGAAAATTAGGATAGTGGTTTGGGCTCAGCCTTGACAACTTCTGAAAAATCTCTCCAGGGTTCAGTCCTAAATGTCATCAGTGTGAACTTGTCTGATCTGAAAGTTTTTCTGCAATGATGAGAAAACCTGCTTGAACTTAATAGCACAGAAACTTTACTTCTCTGCCTTGGAAATGTGCAATATTGCATTACACCAGCACTCTGGAAACAAAAGTGCTTAAATCCATTTTGACTCTTGCCTGCTATCTGCATGGTAATACTTGCAGAACCTATCTTCCCATTAGCCACAATTATTATAATCAATAGATCAGGAATGCAAAGATAAAGCAAATTAGGAGTAATCTATTCTGTTTCCTCTAAATCAGTTCCTAAACTCAGAAGGCAGTCATTGCAAGTGCTGACTAGCTTTTCATTCAAATTAAGCTTTTCTGTCACTTACTGGTGGCTTCTATTGTAAAAGGCTATCAGGATTAAGGCCATCAGTTGCTGTTGTTGTTTTTCCACTTGTCTGGAGTATCTCTATTCATTTTTCTTTTATCTGAAATAGCTCCAAATCTCTCGGATGTTTTCAGTGGGGATGAGTGTTCAGGTAACGTGGCTTCAATCAGAGATGTGGGTCAGACCAAGCAGAGACAGTCCTCACAGCCTGGTGGGGACAGGGAAATGTGGGGATTACAGATGTTTTGCTGGCAGTTATGCCAATGATTTATCAGCCTGTGTTGGGTGAGCTGTTTAACCCACCTATGCTTCAAGTATTCATCACTTCAATGGGCTTGAAATTACTTTTCTCTTACTGACAAAGTGCTGCTTGAAAAATACCTGTGTTATAGCCTGAGGGATATTTGGGAGGGATTCTCAACTCGTGTGCAATTGAGGGACACTTAGCACAAACAGGGATGCGTGTGGTCATGTTGTATTCACTGATTTCTAACTCCGTAAGGAACCCCAAGGTTGACTGTTTGCTCTGAAGTCTACCTTTGATAAAGGCAAGTAGTGTTTGATTCCAGTTCAGCTGTAAGTCATTAGCATTCTCCTGCTGTATTACATGCAGATCTTCCTGGCTCACAAGAATAGCATTACATGGAGTATGCATCCTATATCAGCAAAAGAAATGCATGCATGAAGAGTTATAGCCAGGGTTTATAAGGCTTATTAGAAGATGTATAAACATTTCCCTTCTCTGTCCTTATTTTCTGCTGACATTCCCCCTGGCTGTGTTTTCCCTTTCTCACTCTTGTGTCCTTTCAACAGATTGGGGTGAGAAGGGCTGTTTTTACTTTAAATAACTTAAAATCAGCAGCATAGTCTTTGATCTATCACCATCCTGTACTGGCTGACCCTTGGGTGCACTGACAGTGTGTGGGGTAACTATGAGCTCAGTTCTGTAGCCTTGGCTCAGAAATTCAAATGTCAAGTGGTGAAGTTCCTTAAGCTGAGGGGACATGGATACAGCCCTCATTCAAATAGGAAGAGCTGAGCAACTAAAATTGTGTCAAATGACATAGTCATGCATGTTGAAAGTTCCCCTGTATTTGTTCAGGAACTTCTGTACTATGTGGCATATGTAAACTGAGTCCCTGTGTGCACCAGTGTAATTTGGCTTTGCATGGTATGGTGCAAAGAGGGGCTAATACTCTCTGCCTCCTTTAATTAGTCTGGGTCTTCCTATTTAAATAAATAAATAAAGATGCTTCTGCAGATGCTTTAAGATGTCTGCAGAGAACAGCTTGTTGCTTATGAACAGTGTTATGAATTGTTGGTCATTGAATTTGGTTGTCCAAATTCAGTCTCATTTGTACTAGTGATTGGCTGGTTGATTGCTAACAGTCTGCACTAACTGGGACACCCTCTCCCCCAACCCTGTATGGTGTGTTCCTTGCTAAGGCTATGAATGCACATCAAGGAAACCTCACTGTTTCTGGACACCCTTTAACTTCAATCATTGTCACTTTGGTCTGAAAAATTGTTGCTGGCTCCAACCTTTGCTGTGCTTTAGAGGTTCCAAAATAGATTGCATCAAATGAAGTTGAAGCCTAGAGCAAAACTGTGAGATGCCTTGTTGAATATCAGATCATTTTCAGGACGATAAGGTAATTGAAAGCAATACTCTACGAATGAGGGTGTTCTGCATGAATCTTTCTTGACTAGCATCCAACCTGTATTGGAAAGTGTGCAAGATGAAGACGAGGCTGTGGCTAGTGGGGCTTATGAGCCGAGGGGCTGGAAGGGACCTGGGAAGATTGCAGAGAAGATAGTGCACAAATGCCATGATGATTGACATGGTCTGAAATGTCAAAGACCTGAATGAGGTAGGAAGATACAGGTGGGCAAGGAAGTTATTTTGGTCACTGAAGTGATTTTCTTGCACTCTTTTCCACTTTTGTGTGTCTTGTAGAGTCTGCGCTGCATGTGCCATTGGCACCCTTGATAGTGTTGGATGGATAAATACATTGCAAATGAATTGCAACTAGCAAAATCCTAGGCTTTACGCTTCTTTGGCATTGAGTAGCACCTCGAGTTCAAGTTACTTAATTAAAGACCAGTCAACAATCTGTCAATGCTGATGGAAGCAATGACACCATCTCAGGCTGTGGCATCCCTCTGTGATGTTGACTACTGTCTGAATTTTTTCCTTCTTAAATTTTTTTTTAGTAAATATCCCCATTGTGCACAGTGACTCACACTTTGTATTAATGAGAAATGTAAGGCTTTAAAAAAAACAATTGCACTGTAGCCTCATTACTATGAAAAATCCATTACGTGGAAGTCATTTGTCAAAGCCAACTGTTTAGTTGCTGTAATTTACATATTTATCAAGTTTGATTGGAATGTAATGACTTTGACTTTCTTCATTTTTTTAACCTTTCTAACCCTCTTTCCATGATGAGGGCATTTCTTTTTTCTTTATGGAAAAGGGCAAAACATAATTCAATTTACATTCACTAATAAATATATGCATTAGGTTTCAAATTTTAATTTTTTTTATGTTGGAAACGAGTTGCATTTTTATGTTCTTACATGGAAATTGATGTGGGATCTTATCAATCCATGAAGCTTTTGTCCCTACCAAGGGATCTGGCTGGTGAAGAATAGACAGCACAACACTCTGTAAATGAGATAATGAGTGTCAAGATATGCAGTTAATATTGGATCTCCATAATTCTAGTAGTTGAAGGATCAGACACGCATGGGTTTCCAGCATAATCACATGATTTATTATGGATGATTACATTCATTTGCATCTGTTGCTGGGAGGTTTGTGATGGAACACCAACTAGAAGCATTATATTCCCTTGAATACAGGGCTGGAGACCTAGGAGGCTGCTGAGGACACTGATCCACACAAGCATCTTACACCCCAGTGAGCTGTTACAAAACAGACAGGCGGACGTGACGAGAGCTTGCTGTAGCAGCTGATACCGGGAGTTGTTAAAGCTAAGCAATGTGGCACTGCTTGTTTGCAACTGGCCTCAAGTGAAGAAATCTCTTCCCCCCTGCTATGGAAAAGGCTAGAAAATATGATACAGTGGCTGCAAGAATGACAGGTGAAGAGCAGAATGCCAGCTCTCATCTGAGCATTGAAACTTTGTCTATAAAAAGATCATAAGAATATGAGAATTGAGCATATCTGTGGTGTGCTTCTGTGTAAGGGTTCATCTGAAAGTGTCAGTTAGTTCCTCTGGAATATTCCACAGCCTGAGCAAAAGCTAAAACAATGCATGCAAAATTAAGACATTTAAAAAAATATATAAACACCAAGGGAAGAGGCAAGTGAGAAATAGATTGAAATTCTGCAAAGGAAATTGCTGGATGAGTGCCAAGGAAAATATCCTCAGGGTGAGACAATGGAATAGTTCTCTGCCCAAATTGGGTGCTAGCCAGATAAGGATGGTCTAGATGGGCTGAAAGGACCTTGCTAGAACAAATGTGAAAGGGAATACAGACATTTTGGTGACTAACTTTGAGAGGTAGTGAATATCAAGCAGCAGGTGGTCAGGCACAAATATAACCTATGTGACAAAAAATGATCTTCTGCAGGAGCTGTGGCATCCAGTTCATCAGCCCCTTTTCTGTCCTCTGCTGCTTCACAGCATCTCCCACTTGACATTCCTATCTTTGACGTGTCCCATCCTTTAAATAAATGATGACTGAGAGTGATCCCCTTGAGCTTCAACTTGGAGCGTGTTTTTATTAATTTATTTCTTGCTGTGCCAGATTTCTCCCCCTCCACTCTTAAAAGCTCCTTTGACTTTAATTAAAATTCTCCATAGGCTTATTGCCTTGAGAGAGAGAGAGTGCATGTGTATAAATTGGTTTTAACAGTTTGCTGACTAGCTATGTTGTACAAAGCTTGCACTGCCTTCCAGTGTGTATGTGTATGCAGACAACAAATTGATTTTTCACGTATGCGCTATGCTATTTGACTGTACCCCTGGAATTTATTGCTAACTAATGATAGGACAAAAAGCACAATTAGGATTGGTAGACACTCGTGCACAAGTTAATGTGCTGCTTGCAGAGATCTTAGAGAAATGTTTGTGTGAGATATTCTTGGTCTGCAGAAAGGCAGGAGACAGACATGGCAGGTTGGCTAGACTGAGAGAAGGTTTTGTGTGTCCAGGTGGAATTTAAACATTTTAGTGGTAACTGTTTTTGTAACAGAAAGGGGGAAAAAGTTGTTAGTAGTGTCTGAATCAGGATGGTAGCTTACTTAATTATTGATCCTTAATGAGGAATGAAGACACCCTACCTCTGGGCATGCATCTCTCCATTTTCTTTTGAAGTAAAGGACAAGGGTGTGACAGGATTTTATCCTGCTAGACCTCTGGATATACAGGACAGGCCAAATATTCTTAGCATGTGTCTGTCCAAGGTCATATCTGTGATGCTTGCTGATGGTAGGTCACGGTCAAGTGAGTAAATATATACACCTAGGCAAAACTGGTTTAGAACTGTTCAGACTCCTCCCAGGCCACAGACTTCCTGACAGCACATCCCTGTGATTACAAACTGGGAAGAGTCAGTGAATAAAGCAGGGACCTGGCAGTATGTCCAGGAGAGGCAGTAACTCAACTTCTCATGCGAGAGGGGATGGTTTCCACCCTGGCTTTGCCATCCCCCTTATATTAAAAAGAACCTATTTCTTATCCTGATTTGAAAGCAATGTCTAACATTACAGTAAAGATGGATTTGCTTCTGGGCTGCTTTAGGGACATGTGTGAGTGTTTCAGCCCTGTGGTGACTTGAGGGCTACCTGCATCCGCCATCTTGCTGAGGTATTTCGAAAATTGAATTTGGTACATGAGACCCTCTACTGAGGATCTTAATTTTTGGTGCTACATGTTCAGGTCTGAATTCTGATTTCAGGCAAGCTGTGAATGTGAAGAGGGGCTATTCACTGGTCTTATCTTGAAGACTCAACACTCGTTCCGAAGACAGTGGCGCTTCCTCGAGAGGTCAGTGTCATGATCTAAGGAGCAGTGTTCTCCATGAATCTCATTTTCAGCAGGCTGCTTTTTATTGACCGCTAACTCAGCTACCTAAGAACACACTGTCATAGTTCAGTAAAGGCCAAAACCTTTTGCAGAACACCTTGCATGTCCTGCCTGGGATCACTGCTTTCAAGCAAGGTTTTGTACACAGAAGCCTTTATTCTGCTTAACCCCGTCAGTCCCTTGCCTTCCTCCCAGGGAGTGTCTAATATAGCAAGAAGAAGGAAAAAAATAATCACCTCCTGTGTCCTTGTAATTGAGCATGGGGTGTCCCCATTCCTTTATAACTAGTGTTTTGAGAAGAATGAGAGAATAGTTCATGATGTTCATGTCAGTGTCTGAGAGGTAGAATATAGGAGGCAAATACAGCAATAGTGTTGGTTGCATTGCAGAATACTTTGTGCTTCACTGTTCCCTTGGGTTTGAGCCTTTACCCTAGCTGGCAGAGGAAGGAAACATTGATTGCTTTTCATTTCTTCCCCCCNGAACAAAATACCTGAGTAGGTATTTACCCATCTTTGTCCACCATTTTGTGCTTCTCCAGTCTTTTTTCCACTGCTGTTCCTGTTAAGATTTGGCAGTTTCTTAGGAGAAAAATGAGGGCATAGCCCCAGTGCATAATAGTGTTCCAGGCATAGCTTTCTAGAAATATCTTTTTGTGATCTATGCATGTTTTCTTGCAGTTTGTTCCTTCTCTATTTATCCTTTGATTTTGAGAGGTTAGAGATACTGGATAAGAGGATTCAGGAGTTGCATCTTCTGGCAGCTGTGGATGTCCATTTCAGTACTGCTTTTTTTTGGAAGGATCCATGGGTGCAAAGATGTGGCTCTGCATCTCAGAAGCTTAGAATAGTTTTGAGTACAGCTGTATTGGGACTCAGTCCTCTTCTGAAGTGCACATGTTTATGCTCATATTTTTATGTAGAAAAATCTAAGCACTGAAGTTAATCACAGGCAAATCCACAGCAAAACAGGAAAGAACAGAACAAAGGTGTCCTGGCTGCTCCTGTAACTGCTGGACTATTCTGTGAGTGGTTCGTAATTCCCTCTTTGCTATCTTGGCTGAAATTCTGACATAAATTATTCCCTTATCTTTCAGCCCATGCATACTTGTAGCAAACAAACATAGCCTTGGCCCTCTCCACTGGAGAGAGCTGATAGAGAATTGCTTTATAACACACCCTAGCAATATCTTTTGAATCCCTGGATTTTAAAGACAAACTGAAAAGATACCAATGTAACTGTAGTATTGCAGGTCGAAATATCTTGCATCTGAATATTTTATTTCTATCCCTTTGTATAAAGTGAAAGCTACTGGGACAGTGAGCATTTCTAGAGGGATGATAGCTGTGAAAAGAGAGAACAAGATAGGTACCAGTTAGCACTGATTCCTTCCCTAAAGATGAGGCCCACTTCTGTGGCTGCAGGCAGCTCCTTAGTGTTTCTGCCTATCTTCACTAACGGGGGTGTGTGGAGTTCAGTTAAGAGAAGTCTGTGGAGTGGCTGAAGATTTTTATACTGCTGCTGGTGGTAACTGGAGAAGTGCTATTATGTACGTAAGCTCCTGCATTTCTATCTGGTGTAAGATTTTTAACAAGATAAATGCTACATATTTTGGTTTGTTCAGTTTGCAATACATCGGCCATTGCAAGAAAAAAAAGAGACAAGTACTGTAGATCAGAGTTCATGTATTCAAATACAGACGGGTGTATTCTGACTATAGAATTTAAGGAAATACCACTGAAAGACACCCAAGTAAAATGAAAACTTTTAGAAAAAGATGGCTATAGTGCTTTTTTCCTGCAGGTGAACTTTACTTTCTTGTTCTATACCAGCTGAAGGACACAAGCATTTTCTGGGATTTTGGGAATGATTTCTGGGGTTCTGGGATTAGGCATCAACTTTAACAAGATGATATATAGCTTTGAGGAGACACATTTGATGTACCACTTAGCCTTCCCATAATTTACTGCCTGCCTGTGGTCTCTGGAGGGCAAGGGGTTTATCTGCACTCCAACCTGACTTTATAAATAGCAAAGCAGGAGAGGGAAAAAGCAAGCAGGCTGGGGACCTGTCTGCTAAACTGTTATGATGTGATGGTGATGCAGGTAGGTGACATTAAATGCTACTGTCTGCATCCTTAATTATAAGTTGTCATCACCTTGGCCATTTGAGGATGATAATGTGCTGTTCATATTCCAGATTGCTATTCTTATTCATAGGACTGTATGTTCTAATGTTAAAAAGCGTATGTATAATTTAAAAACAAAACCTCGGTTTTTCTGGGGAGTGTTTTTTCAGCGGAGAGGAGAAGTGGGGGAGGATGATATGAGTGTACCTGGAATGGTTTTGCATGTGGTTAATTTTCTTGCCACAGAAGGGTAGCAAGCTGACAGTATCAGAAAGCCCAAATGGAAAAACAGTTGCTTCCAAGACTTAATGAAGATTAAAAACAAACAAGTGGGCCTGGGAGGTAAGGGGAACCTTCATCTACAGTCATTTGCCATTTCTGATTTTGCAAATAGCTCTGCAGTGTCATTTGATCTGTGCTTCAGCATAATTTTACCAGAAGATACTTCTGGCCTTTTGCTTTACAGTCGGATCCCTTTGCTGGGCTATTAGGTTGAAAATGCAGTCAAGTATTAACATCAAAACTGTTTATGTAACCTCCCACCGCATGGAACCCCTCCAAAATACCCTGCAATGGGATGGGGAAGGAGAGGATGAAAAGCAGGAGTTGGATAGAAATAGTGCCTGCTCTGGGATTTAAATAGGTCAACTTATTTCAGTAAATAGAAGTTAAGCTGTTGATATATGCCCATCTAGTTAAACTGTCATCGAAGTTCACTTAGCTGCATTCCAGCAGAGATTGTTGGCCATTAAAGAGATGCAGAAGGCATTGTTACAAAGGACTTGAAGGAAGAGGAAGGAGGAACAAAGAAATAGCTAGGCAAGGAGACCATACAGGTATTACACTTTCAGATTCCTGCTGGCACTGAAATGTGTTGATAACTCTTTCAACATCTACCTTCAGAACACTTTGAGTCTTGCGTTCCTACCCTGCCCCTGTGTTTGTCCCCATAGGATCCTTGCCTATAGCATAAGTCTAAATGCTCCTTTTTCCCTTTTCTCCTGGAATATATTTAACTTCCTTTGAACAAGAGCAAACCCAAATCCCAGGGCCTCTGAATAAGGAGGAGTTATGGAGGGGGAATACAATGAATGTCTTAATCCTGTGTCACCCTGTCTTTGAGACACTGTGCTACATTAAATTGATTTTGCAAATGAAAGCTAAAAGCTAAGCAAAAGCCCCCAATCTATTTTGCCTAAAGATGATTTTAGTGCTCTTTATGTTCCCCTAAATGACAAACCAATTTGTTACCTGCCTACATAAACATTTGCCTATATTAGCACCAGAAATGTTTTATTTTTATTAGCCCAAACTTTATCTTTTTATGAAGACGCAAGGGTCCAATAAAATTAGTGTGCAAATATAATACCCAATTTGCATTTTTCTGTGGTCAGCAGAAAAGCTGAGCAAAATCAATTTGATATTAGGTCAGCATATACATCAATAAAGCATATGCACACACAGGACCATTGTAATGGTCCCTGTAATTTCTATGCTGCCAGAGTAAAGAGATTAAATAATATTAAATGCTCCAAAATAGCTTTGCTTTTAAGAGGGATGTAAAAAGAAAAAGAGAGACTTTGGCATAAAATAGGCAATAAAGGATAATAGTTGCACAATCTCCAACTTTAAAACATTGTGACAATGATCTCGGAAGCAGGCTTCCTGCTAAAAGGACCCAATTCAGCAAAGCTCTTATGCCAACACTTACATTTAAGCCCATTTTTAAACACAATAGAAGTCTGTCAAACTAAATCACACATTTAAGCACCTGACAGAGTCAGGGCCAGAGCCTGAATAAAAATCTGGAACTTGAGAGGGTTGGATCCAATTTTGAGCATGACACACAGGACAGTTGCTGGGTAGAATCCAGGCAAAAGTGAGGTTTTGCTAAACAAAAAGCCTCTGTGCTCCAGATGGGACTATCTAAACATGGTAGAAGGTGAGGGGAGTCAGTGAGCAGCGAGGGCACCTTGTAGAGGTGCTCCCCCTGCACAGACCTGACCTCCCATGGATTCTGCATGGGAATCAAGATCCTGCTTCCAACTTTATCAGGAAAATGTGGCTAGGAATAGACGTCTGACTTTCAAAAACTGTAGTGCAGCCTTTGCTCATCTCTGTGGTATAAACGGCATCATTTTTACCTTCTGTGACACTTAATTTCTTCTCACTGCTCACATAGGCTTAAAGAGGTTGATGGGAAGTGGCCTGCAAACCAAATATAAGCAGACAAGAGAAGCTTGTGTTTATTTGACCCAACCTAGTCCAGCGGTACTTGGTAGTGACCAAAAATGGTGTTCTTTTGCAGTGCGTGTTGCTGAGATGTGCAGTCTTACCTGAAATGACATTTGTGACCAGAAGTAACAAAAACAAATGGAATTAGGTGCTAATCTGGTCTCTCAGGGAAAAAACAGAGTACAGTAAATGCTGCTTGGATTTGATTTGCTAAAGCAGTTTAATGTGGCAGAGACTAGGCAGCCAGGACAGCAACGACATCAGTGTTGGCTTTCAACGCAGATGTTATAGTTCTGTTGGACAGATAAGCTGAGACAGAGCAGTGAAGTGTAAAGCAATATAGTTCCTTTTATTTCCTCCACAGAGCCTTCAACTCACAGTGCTTTGAATACAAAATACTGGCAACAGCCCACCTCATATTGAAAAGTACCTGAGAAAGGAAGACAGTATGGAATTTGTTTTACCAATGGATACATGTATTTCATGAAAACGTGATCATTAAAATCAAATTAGTGCACATGTTTTTTCAGGTGATGGGTTTCCATTTCTTCTTATTAGTCTTCAGGTCTACTATGAATGGGGTGAAATGTGAGAGAGGAGAAAGGTAACCTGTTCCTAGTACCTTGCCCCAGCTGTCCTCTGTGAAGGAGCGGAATTCACTTCCACATTCTCTGGATGGGCATTGGTTGAAGGCTGTCTGAGGTATACTGCTGGGATGAGATTTTTTCCTTTGTACTTCACCAGCCTTAGTACTACTAATTTGTGAAATTGCATCATTACCATATCATGACTTTAGGACCACAAATTTGCCCTCTCTCTGCAGTCTTTCTGAACTTACATGGGGAGAAGGAAAGATCTCAGATGTTGAGCAAATTTCACTTCAGTTCTGTTACAGAACTTTGTTTTGGTAGTGCAGATGTGATTTTATAAATTTAATATTTCTGAAAGAAAATTCTAGGTACTTATTAAGCTACTACATACAAATAGTCATTTTCATGTTTTTATAGCAGCATAAAAAAAAATGAAATGAAAAAGGCTAAGTAAATTTGCTACCTTCCCATGAAGGTTTAGATTTTGAACTTTTTTAAATAGAAAACATTTTCTGAGGGACTCTGTTTTAATGGCACTACTGTAATCTGTAACCAAGAGTGGAAGTTGCTGTTTACCAGGTGAGAGCTGGGGGAGTGTTGCAGATGGGATTGCTCTAAGTGGTTGATTGTAAATGCTATAGCATTAGAGGAGAAGGAACATGAGTTGTGGGCCAAATAATGCAAGTTTTATTCAGAGTGGTAAGATTTGAGTTGCTTGCTAGCAGTTAACTGGGTTTATTTACAGTATGATATTCGCTTTGTGTTTATCACCGTTGAGGTAGCTTTAAAGGCAGAACAGATGTTGAGCTGAACGTCTGGTTTCACTAGTGCCTTGGATCTTCACAGCTTGGGTCAGGGGAATTCTCCTCTGCAGCAGAGTGACTAGATGGTGGTGGGTGAGTAGCAGGCTATGAGGATGTAACACAGTGGCAAACTGTTTAGGCCTCAGACAAATTCTTCAGTCAAGGCAAATATGATCAATGATGACTGTAGTGGTAGCCTTCAGAGGGGAAAAAAATATTTAGTTCAGTCTTCAATATAATTGCTGGAAGAAAAAGCAGAAAAGTAAATCCAGAAATCTATACATTTCTTTCCTTGGAAAACTTTTTCATCCAGTAGTTTCTGAGATTCACTGCTATGGCAGCTGGAAGGGTATGAAGTACCACAACAAAATGTAGTTCTCTCCATTTCTGAAACTGGAGAAGTGATGACTGACTCTGCTTGGCAGGGGGGCTGGACTAGAACCCAGAGGTCCCTTCCAACCTCAACCTGTCTGTGATTCTGTGCAATCCTATGGCTAAGTGGGGTGTGCCTTTCTGTGGTTTTGCCTAAGAGCTTTTGGTATCTAATGAGAAAAGCTATACATATCTAATCTTTTTAATTTCAATTTTTATTGGTTTCTTCAATTCTGAAGTAGAAAATAAGATGCATTTTCAGTGTAACGTTTAAAATGAGATGATGATTTGCAGTTGTATCCATTACTGGTTGGGTGGGTTGGCCTTTGCTGTCTGCCAGCTGTTCTGACTCCCCCTCCTGAACAGGACGGGAGAAAATAAGATGAAAAAATTCATGGGTCGAGATAGAGATAGGGACATCACTTACCAGTTACCATCACAGGCAAAACAGATTTGACTGAGGAGAAAATTAGTACAACTTATTTCCAATTAAAATAAACTCAGATAATGAGAAACAAAGACCAAAACTAAAACGCCACATTTTCCCAGGATTAGCTTCACTCCTGACTCCTCTCAATGTCCCCCCCAGTGCTGAGCAGCACATGGGGATGGGAATGGGGGTGGTCGGTCTGTACAAGCTCCACTCTGCTGTTTCTTTCTCCTCACGCTTGTTCCCTGCTGTGGCATGAGGCCTTCCCCTGGGCCGCAGGGCACTCTGCCCCTGTGCCTGGGGCACCTCCTCCCCTTCTCTCACCCTGGTGCTCACAAGGCTGTTTCACTTTTTTCCCCTCACTGCTCTGCCTGCATGCCATGTTCTGCCCTTCCTTGACTGCACCTTCACAGAGGTGTCCCCAGCATTGCTGAGGGGCCTGGCCGTGCCCTGTGGTGGGGCCGCTGGAGCCGGCTGAGACCAGCACTAGGCAGCCCCGGCCTCTCCTCACAGCGGCCCCTGCAGCCTGCCTGCCAGCGCCTGGACACCGGCACACCATGCAAGTGGTAAAGAAAAGAGAACCCAAAGCATCACTTTTTTTTTTTTTTTTTAATCCTGAATACTGTAGCCTGATCATAGTTACCCTTTCCTTTTTGTTTCACCCTTTCATTTTTAGGCTACATACAAAAACAGAGGGGGGACAGTGCTGTTGTTATTTGGACCTGGCCTGTAAATAACACATGCCCTGTTCAGAGGCCTGGTTCAAAGTCCCTTTCTCAAACTCTTAATTGTTATGAGATTAAATATGAACAGGTTTTCAGTCCGGTCCCTGCTCTGACTGTTTGAATTGTGGGAAGCACTTGGTGCACCTTGTCCCATAGGTTGGCTGATGGGCATCTGTGTTGCCTCATGTCCCTTGTTTACCGGTGTCTTCAGAGAAGCTGAGCTGTGGTGGAAGAGGACACTGAAAGTTTGTCTGCCAGTTTAGGTTCTTCCATATGTGTGTAGAACCTGTAAATGGATCTGGGAATTGCTTACACAGGGACATGACTTCCCAAAGTAACTTCTACTAGATTTACCCACATTCAGAAGACACTACTGAATTTTCCAGGCTTTCCAAGCTACTTTAAAGCTATATACTTTTCCAAGATGTTCATGGAAACATTTAAGAAATGTTGGTGTGTATACCCACATTCTGAAATCCAAACACTGATAATGCTAATGACTTATAAAATAAAAAATTAGGTCACATTATTTCATCCAGCCCAAATACCAAAAAAAAAAAAGTGTGCACAGGCACGCATGTAGTATGTTACATTGCTTCCTTCATTCATTGTATGAGTAATGCTAGATATTACTTAAAAAGATTTTTAAAGGTATTGTTGGGCTTGACAAACTGGGAGGAGAATATCTGCTACATGAAGGTGGACAACCAGCTGTGCAGGTGCTCGTTTTGAGCACTGTGTCTACGAGGCTGAGTACTGTGGAGTGGTCTGCACATTCCACAGTTGGGTACTGATGCTCTGCAGCAAGTGTACTGGGGAGGAAAGTGATGACTGGGGCATTGTAGGCCACAGTGGAGTGAAGTTGTTTAGCAGTCTAGTAATTTGGTGTTTTTCCATCTGCAAAGGAAGAGGTAAGGGAGGACCCAGTTTGTACCCAGTGCCACATCTGCTGTTGACTCAAGCAGCTTTGCAGTGGCACACAAACATGGAAAGCTCTCTTCAGCTCCAAATGAAAATGAACAGACTAATGATTTTGATAATAGTTAAGAAAAGTTTAATTAAAAAAAAAAAGGAAAACTAAAAAACTAATCCTCTACAAAGTTTCCTAACTGAGGAGCTGTCCCAGCTCCAAATGGGCCACCATTTTGCTTATGATTTTGCTGTGTAGTCCTGTTGCTGAGCATCGCTTCTGTACTGAGCCCCTGCCCCTTTAATGCAATGCTGTTCTTTAAGAGAGGAGAAAACTCCTCTCCTCTTGCAGATATCATCCCAGGCTTCCTCTTTTGCTCATTAAATTTGGTTTGCTGATGCATCTCCTTCCTCCCACACTACTCAATGTTAATGCAAATGATATGGGGTGGTCATCAACTTCTAGCTGATGGTGTTGTGTTCCTTTTTGCTGCCTCCCACTTTTCTTCTGCAGACAGAATTGACCCCACCAGCTGCTATGTTTGTCAGAGACATTCTTTCTTATATTTCTTCCCCTCTGGGGCTCAAAAACACCAGAATGGTGAAACTGGAGTATGAAAGAAAAAATGAATGGTTGAGTTGCAGGGTGAGCAAATGTAGGACATTTAGAAGGGCTAAGGAAATAAAAACCCTGCTGAGGGCTGTTGTGCGGTTGCCTCCTGAAAACAACCAAAAATGTATTGATCATTTCTGTGGTTTTGTTAGGTGTGATTTACTACTGGGGAAGCTGAGCATTTATAAGACTCAGGAAATTAAAAACAAACAAAAACCCCTCAGGTGTAGTCTCAAACTCCAAATATCTTTCGATGTTTGGTTATGTATGTAATGTATATACCTAATTTAAAAAAAAATCAGTTTGGATTTAGTTTTCGGTTGCCTTTCAGTGTAAAAACTTTATTTCACAGCAAAGATATAAGTTGGATCCTGCTGTGTCTAGTATTACCCCTGCTGTGTGTGTTCAGATCTAGATAAGATATCTGAGGTCCAGACCTCTTATGGTCTTTTAAATTCCCAAAACCACTTTGAAGGGGCGTAATTTTCATTTCCTGTTTGTTAATGCTGTCAGTGCACAAACAGGGAAAACATCCTGCTTGACCCATGCAGCTTACAGCTAAGCAAATGGCCAGAGCAGTGTGGTTTCAATACTGGGGGATTAACCCATGTTAAGTTCTGTTGGGATCTAAGTTGTCTCCTGCTTAGCTGTAATTTGAAGGGGACCTGGCTTATTTTCACACCCTGACAGGAGAGGGTTGCTTAGTGCACCATTAGCCACCTTTTATGGTCCACCTCAGAGGTCCTTGCTATTTCATGTAGCAGGGCAAGTAATTTCCTTACCATGATTCATATACTTACTGTCTCTCCCCGGTTTAATTCTGATCTTTTCCATACTTTATTGTTCTTGAACGTCTCTTTCAATCAGAGCAGATGCAGACCCAAATAGTTGAGAGACAAAAGAACCCCCAAGTTCCCCCAGAGCAAAGCCCACGCTAATAAATGTCATTTGTTAGCACTTATCGTTGTTTGGCACTGCTAAGGCTCGTATCAAGTGTAATGCAGGGTGCAATTGGCTTTACAATGTGAATGGACCCCCACTGTTCTTCTTGTCGCCCCAGGGGGACATTTATCACAAGTGAGAGAGCAATTACAGTGCAGTTAACTCACTGTAGTAAATCTTGGTTTTTAAAAAGAGAGCTAACTTTGTTGTTGCAGGTTTGGCTGCGTGTCATTAGTTTTGCAGCCTTTGTGCAGTCTGCTGTTATGGCCTGGTGCGGAGGCCCAATGATGCTGCCTACTTTAATTATAGATTGTGCTTATTTATAATGTATGACCAATTTTAATAAAAGGATATGCTTTAATATTAATGTCCCTTTGTGTCCTACATATGGGACCCAGTTTAAGGATCTTTGTCTCTCTTTTTCCCACTCCCCTCTGCTGCAGTGAACCTGCGTCCAGGTGCTGAACAGAAAGTGGTGTTCATCACTGCACGAGTCCACCCTGGGGAAACGCCATCTTCCTTCGTGTGTCAAGGTGAGTGTCTGCAACCACATCATGGTTTTGTAACAAAAAGGAAATATCGGATCTGGTTTTCTATGGATGCACTTGTTGGATTTGCCTTATTTTGTTGGTCTGGCAGAAGGCTGAGTTCACGCGATGTTATTTTCCTCAGTGAAGATGCTAGAAGAACTTCTCACCTCTACCCAGCTGTATGTCTTCTTGAAGTCAGTGGGAATATATCATCTCTGAGACTTGTGAATGTTTGTGGAATTTGGTCAGAATTGGATGGTGGGCTCTGAGGTTATTCAGGAAGACTTGACAGTCTGACATGCACATACACAGTGTGATCCCATAGGGCTTCTTTCTGTAGGAAAACTGGCTGGAAAAACTCTGGGAGTGGTTCTCCATTAAGTACTTATTTTTCTTGCTGTCTACTATTTTCAGTGTTTTTTTCCACCGCAAAGCAATGGCCTTATTTCTCCAGTGTAATTCTAAGAGGCCTCTATTTGTCTGAAGCTGCTGCTCTGAGGAGCACAGCTCCCAGTGGCTGACAGCTGTTCCCTGCACAAAGCATTCCTGCTAAAAATAGAAAGCAAATTACCCAGCTCATATTTATAAAGAGTTATAAATCTCAGGCTTGTGGGTACAAATAAATAAATAATCCTTGCATGTGTTCATATAACTTCATTGTATAGGTCTGAAATATTGTACTTACGGTATGTGATTTTTCTGCGGTGATAAATTGTTGATGGTGTAAATCAGCGTAACTTCCCCGAAACCAAGGGAATGTGTTAATTTACTACATCAGCTCGGGTATGGCCCTGCCTAGCCAATGAGTTGCATCAATCAAGCATATGCAGAGCTTATTACATTGGCTGCTCGTAATGCTGCAGATTGGTTTGCAACTGGCCCTGTTAGTACCTAAAGACCTCAGTGTGGAAGGTCTGGCACAGTTTCATGGTCTTCTCTGTGTGCTTCTCATCCTGGCAAAGCCCCATGTCTGGCATCTCTCTAAGGCAAAAGGTCAACAGCTGTCACTTCTGCTGTCCTAGCCCAATGGGATAAGAGGATACTGGGTCTCTTCTCATCAGCTTGTGTACTAGCAAAGGTAAAACACTTCCTTTAAGACAGCAGGGCTTCAGGCTGAGAGCAGGGAAACTCAGCGAGTTTCTCATCTCCTGTGGTGGCATAGTCAATGCAGGGCATTATAGTATACATGGTGTTTGTTAATGAATATGGATTTTTAATTGGGTACTTTGATTCTGTTCATGGCTGTTGGCATAGCCCTGTGAAATGAGGGCTGAGGCATGCTGCTGAGGTGGTATTTTGTAAATGAAGTTATTTTATTTTGATAATGGAGAGTTTATTCAAAAGGGGGAATAAAAAAAAGGAGTGTGAAAAAGTGGCTGGCGTGTTTAGCCTGATGAAACAACTGGATGGAAGTCATGCTCTGATTGTCTCAGAGAAACGGTTTTGTAGGGAAAAACTGGAAACAAAAAGAGGGGGAAAAGTAAGAAGAAAAAAAAAGGAGGGGTCAGTCTTGGAGATGCACATCAGAAACTTGCTGTGACTGCAGTTATAATGCACGCTTGACTCGCTTGGAAATGCACGGATCTGAAAGCACTGAACTCTGCTGTGCATCGAGCCATTCTGCCCAGTGCAGATGAAGCTGCCTTGTGTGTATAATTAGTGTCAAGACAAGTAGAAATGGCAAACATTTCAAGGCTGATGCTGTGTTGTTTCTAGCGTTGCCAGATGTGAAATTGGGTGCTTGCTCCTTCCTTGGAAACTTTTGTGTGGGAGGGTCAAAAGAAGGGTTGAAAAGGATCCCTCGGGCAGTCAAGTGAAGGCTCAATAAGGAATTTTGTTTCTGGAGTCCTGGGAGGCATTTTGGCAGATGTTGCAGATTTAATATCTAAATGCAAGCCCAGTGCATATGGAACATGTCAGGATTTTTTCCTCGGTAGAGAGATTTCTTCTTGAATACTTGATTATGCTCACCACCTCAAGTATTAAGATATGGAAGCTAATCCCAGAGATTCCCCAGGTGCAAGCAGCATCTCATATTGAAGAGCAGAGTTGTGACTGCCCAAGCCTGGAGAATCAGCCAATAGAGGAACCGATGATAAGTTACAAGCTTTTTTTGTTTGTTTGTTTCATTCTGTTCAGGGTCAGTGTTCTTCTTTAAGGCACTAAGCTCATAACTAACTCCCTGGCTGTCTTTGGGCCAGCTAGGTCTCTTCCTACCCACTTTGGATTGCTCTCTGCTAAGGATATACAGCTACATGTAGTGCCAACACCAACTTGCCGGGGCTTGTCACTGGCTTCCTATTGTATCTTCCACCTTTTGGTTAGGCAAGATACCCTGAGAAGAAAGTTATCTAGCCTTGATACATCAGTATATACTTGGTCCTTTGTCCTCCAACATATCCAAAGATGAGACCTAAACAAGCATCGTGTATCTGTGGGAAAAGACCATAAATGCTTCTCTCCATTCAGAGCTGTATTGTTTCTGTTGTCCATCTTCATTTTCTATTATGAAGAGTCCACTGAAAATTGGGCTGTGGATACAAATACCCCTTATTCTTGCAGATGTTACAAGTATGCTAAGCTTGGATACCCACCTTATTCTCCTTACAGCTGTGAAGTGCTAGCAGCAGTAGCCAGACCTCCCTAGAATCACTAAACACCTCGTCCAGCAGTTAAAAGCAAGTGCTATAATATTTCACCCATGGTGCAGCTGCTGAGCTGTAGCTCACTTCCTTAAAAGGCAGACAAAACCCCAAAGGGCCTCTTCACAGAGAGATGGATTAAGAACCTTTTGTTTCTGTTTTGGTCTTCTAAGACTTATTACAATGCTTGAGGTTAGCCTTTTTAGGAAGTTTTCCTGATAGTACTTAACTGCTTGTTGGGAAGTTCAGGGTCGTAGATGGAGAGTTAGTCACCAGAGAGTATACCACGTGAGTACCCTTTACATCCAAAGATAGGACAGTGCTCTCCTCCACAGGCTGTGATGGTCATCATGAGCATTGATGCTTGTCCTGTTTGGTGCTGAGTAGGAGTAGGGTTGAGGATGAAGAGGACTCTTGTTTGCAGTTTACTCTTACAGACCATTTTCTAACAGACTGGAGTCGCTGCTGCTCCTTGGAGGGCTTTTATTGTGCAACAAAAAAATGCGAGAATTCATCTTATAACTTGAACTCATCTCTCATGGGCTGTTCAGATTTCTGAGAGGATTTTCTGTAGTTCAGATAGGACAAAATTATCAGATAATGCATATATACATATGCAGTGTGCACACGGGTGTGTAAAATGCAAAATCCATGTAAAGTCCCTGCCCTCTAAAAACTGGTGTTAAACCAGCTTTCCAAAGGCTTGAATCTCATTCAAGATCTGGCAATACGAGTATTTTTCCAGTGTTCTTATAGTTTTATTTTCCGTCCTTTGGCTGCTAGATTTACTTTGTGGGAGATGGCAAATGCACATGGAGTATTGTAGGAGACGTGGTGGCTAGCATGTTTAAATTTTACTGTATGTGTTGGCTTTTGCCAGCAGTCAGCAATTGCAAACTTAAGCATGTCTAGATGTAATTAGGCAGGTACTTTCATCATAGAGTTAGGATCTTCTGTTAGAAGGATGCCATTTGTCATCTCTGTAACACATTTGCCAGCGTGGCATCCACCATGCCATTTAAATGCGAAAATGAAAATTTCTTCCCCAAGCATTTTACTTTATTTAAAGTTTGCCAGGCTGGGAGCCCAGAATGGAGGACCTAGTGCAAGAAGGGAGGGAGAGGGATTTGCAGATGCTGAGAATCTTGTACTGAATGCAATTTGACCTGAAGCTGACCTTGAAGCTTATGGGCTGAATAGGGAACAGCTGTTAAAAAGAAAATGTAAGGAAAACAGACACCTGGGACTCTTATCCATAAGAAATGGAGCAAAAATGACTTTTCAATCAATCTCTTTTCATTACAGCTGTTTAAATGAATGCTCCCTCTTGCTTCACCTTAAATCAGATGATATGAAATGAAAAGCCAGACTACCCTGGTCAATCAATGTCTTTTTTGGTTCTCTGTGAGCATTTTTGGTCTGAGTTTTTAACCCCCACCCTCTTGCCACTAGAGGGCAGGAAAAAAATCTGAAAACTTTTGTACAATTTTTGATTCTAAGTATATAAAAAAAGAGGTAGAAGGGGACAGACTGCCTGAAAACAAGTTTTCCACTGGCTGTCCCTGCTATTGCATAATAATTCATCGGGCTAGTGAGTTTTTGAACTTGCTCTGTACGTGGCTAAGGTGCTTTTTTCCCCCCCTCTATGTGCTGTGAAGTATCTTATTCCAGGACAGATTCCAAGATGTCCTCTTAGAAGTGGTGGCAGTTGTTTGCCTCACTTTACGGAGGCAGTGCCTTCAAATTCTTTGAATTTGTTCCTGGAGGATCCCTGAATGAATCAATAAGAGCAAAGTTGCTACAACAAGGCTGGAACTTTTTTTTTGTTGTGGGAAAGGCAGTTGTATATGTGAAGAGTCATTTTGAAACTTGTTGCTTCTGCTTGGAATTTCTGCCAACATTTGTCTCCTATTATGAAGAAATAGGAGGAATAAGCTATGTCTGGGTTAAAAGCTGTTTTTCTGCTTCCTTCACTACGCATAAGTCTTGGAGCATTAGGGCATAAGTGATGGCTGAAAGACAGGACAGGGCATGTTTTAAATGCAAGAGTAAATCCAGCTAATGAAGCCGTTACATATGAAAAGAACCTTTCTGAAGTAACAGAGGTGGTGATCTTGCTTAGCTGTTTCCAAGGGATAAATTTCATGTAGGGAAATGAAACTGAGTTCTGTAGGGATTGGTATAGGGTGCTTCAGTAGCAGCAGCTGTGCTGGAGAGGAACACTGAGCCCAGAAAGTGCTCGTTGTGGTAATGATGGGGGCTGCAGAAGCTTGAGGGCATTATCTGTTGGACTTCACGTCATTTGTGAATATCTGTCTAAGCACATGATTTGTGTCACTTCTAACCTCATTCTAGATACATCATTTGTTGTACTCTTCCTTCTAGCAAGCCAAATCTTCATTTCTCATCTATATTTCCTACCAGAGGAGGAAGCAAAATGGGATTCCATAGTGTGTGTGGATCTTATACATGCATGTTTGTTATATTACTGTAAGGTTTCAGTTGTCTTCTCTGGCAAATGAAAGAGACTAGAAGCAAATACGCATACTCTGCTGGCTGCTTCTAGGCTTGAAGAAGCGAATGCTTCCATAAGTATTAAGACTTAGCTTGTGATTCATCTCTGGATACAGGAGGGTGTTCTGCCTTGGATGTGCAGCAGGTCTGGTGATGCTCTTGGATGCAGGAATGCCCTTTGTGGTACCACTGCCAGTGTTTGTTTGTCGGCTAATAATTGTCTAATAATGCAGAGAACCGAACTAAATAGAAGGTCCACTTTAAGGGAGTTTTATACTTTCTTCCCACCCCAAAGGTACAAAAAGGCTGAGTTTCCATTACCTTTCAGTGTTTGCTGTACCCTTTGCAAATCTCCTCTTCCACCTGCAATCCATAGGAAAATGCACCTGCCATTGCACAGCTCCACCCCAGAGGTAACAGGTCTTTGTCAAAAAAGAGCAAAATCTTTCTATAAAATGAATGGTGTTCTACGCGCAGAAGATGTTTATGCATAAGCTGTGGCAGGAGTGGATGGGAACACTCGTGTTCATTTAGCCACAGCTTAGCACTTGCAAGCAGTGAGGGAGCATGGTGAACAGAAGCTGCAGTTCATGGCCTCTTTTATAGGGGTTCAGGAAACCAAATGATAAGAAGCAGACAAAGACAACAGAATTCAACAGCCCGACCATAAAATGAGCTGCAGGGCTCTCTTAAAGTTGTTAGACTGCATTCATCCTTCTCACTAAGACTTTTTTTTTTTCCTTTAAGTGCACAGCTCCTAAGCTTTAATACAAAGGGAAACACACTCTCCTTGACTTCTAAAGCAACATGAAAAACACTATTGTCTGTCCCTTGTAAATCTCCTGGATGGGATTTTAGTGTGAAGTATCCCAGGGGAGAGTGGTTGTTCTGAGAATATAAAATGTCCGTGTTGGAGTAATGGAAATAAAAGCTCCTCTTAAAAATGTTGATGTAAATAGACTATTAGAAGAATTTCTGCTACCCAAAGTGACATTAGGTGTTAGATAACACTTCTTGAATCAAATCACTATGGTGTCAGGCAGGCACGAGAGCTTACATGACTGGTTTCCTGAGCTGGAGGAAGTTTTTAATGATGTTAAGCTTCTCTGGCTATACAGTTTTGTGGCTCAGTCATACCATGTCTGCTTTCTGGATGTGCAAGGGAACCCATGCACGGAAGAGAAAGCATGATGGTGGCAGGGTGGGTGGAGAGACTGCAGGGCTGGGGGCTGCGGTCTGCAAAGGGAAGAAGGAATCCCCAGAGCCCAGGAGAGCTAGGCTGCCTCCGAGCAAGGAGCTGGGGCATCTGGGGACAAGGCTGTTGCATGGCTGAGACACTGCTTGCCACCAACAGCAGAAGTTGCTGTCTTGTATCCCTCAGCAGCAGTGGGATTAGAAAATTGGACTCACTGGGCAGGTTCACCCCCCAAGCCTAGCCCTGCATGCTCGCTTTGCATCTTCCAGTAGAAGGAATGGATCGGTTTTAACTCCTCATCCCTGGGACAACAAGGTCAGCTTTGCCTACGCAGCTAAGAAATGTCAAGTGGTTTTGTTTGATTCAGTTTGCTCTTTGCCCGGGGCAGGCCTTTGACTACCTCTGCTTAACTAATCCTCTTTACAGTAATCAGAGTTAAAGAAGCCCTTGGTCTTCAAGAGAGAAAATTGAGAGAGGCTTCACTGCACAACAGCAGGCAAATTTGCTTTGTCTCCGGGTGGGATTGCCCAATTAATCTCTTAAACATACTGGTTTTGCAATGTTTCTTGACTGCTTATACTTCTGAATGGCATTAGCTTAAAGATCATTTCCTTCCAGCCCTAACCAACCTGCCCGTAGGGCAGAGCACGTCATCTTTTTAACAGCACACTGTGGCACTTTGTTGGTTTCTGAGGACAGGAAAAAGAGGAAATATTGATACAGCTGAACTTCATGGTAATTTAGCTTTCCTTAATATGGTCTGTTTTTTCCAACTGGAAATGGTGGATTTTTAAGATGCTCATCTCTTCCCAGTCATCAGCTAGGTCAGGACTGTTTTACATGTGCATTGCTCTGTATGGCCACGGGCAGCAAGCCCTACTCTTGTAGGGAGCGGTGTTGTGTCTGTGCTGCACAGCTTCTCTGGGCCGGCGTGGGAGAGCAGGCCTGCTGGAAGCGCTGGGTGCATTGCTTGTGGCATTGCTGCCCGAGGCTGTGGCTGTGCAGCACTCCAGCTGGCTAAGAGCATCCCATGTACTGTGCGTGAAGGTTTCCCCAAGGAACTGGGCTTCACGTGCATGGGCCAAATGGTACTGGAGCATCTGGTGCTGGTGGAGAAATCCCAGGGAGAAATCTTGAAGTCCTGCCCCAGTGGAATTGGACCAGGGCATGAATATACAAAAATCAGAACAGGGCTGTAAAAAACATAGGGAGTTGGGGGTTGTCTTTAGATCTCATTTGCATGGCTCTGCTGTCAATGGAGAACAAACGGCTGATAGGAACTGTCATTACTTTCAACGAGTCTAAGTTGTGAGCTGAAGCCCTTTTGTAAGGGCAATAGTATGTGAGATATGTACTGATCAAGCTGCAGGTGTTGTACTGGTATGTCAGGCTTCACAATTAGTTCTCTTCTAGTTTTTATACTTTAGGCCTTTTCCTTATCCTTCAGTACTGTCCAAGCTTTTCCTCACAACTGATCTTGCTGGTCTATTGTTTCCAGCTTTGTCTTCTGACCCTTTGTTCTTTGCCTGCCCTGGCTTGGTTCAGCTGAATTGAACTTTTTGTTTTCATTTTGTTTTCAGTTCTTTTGTCTCCGAGATGCCCTGTGCTTGCCTTCCAGCTCCTTCTATTGCTGTAGCTGCTGCTCTGAGGAGCTGGCATTCATGTGTGACTAGGACTTGGCTGCTGGAAACTTTTCTTTGACACAAGGGCACCTGGGTGAAATTCTTCCTGTGCCCCTGCACAGATTGCTCACATGCTTTGTGTGTGCCTGTCGCAAGGTATTGCGTACATGTTTATAAAGAGGCATGTCTCATTGACTTCTGCAGCTTAAAGAAAGGGTCTAAATCTTCTCTGGAGGGCAAGCGGAAGGGACTCATGGTAAAAGCGAGTTCTTGCCTGAGAGAATAGCACTTCAGAGGTCAGCTTTGCCCTTTCATTGCAGTCCTGCTTCTTTGCACTCTGAGGGTTGAGGGGGGGTGATGGGGCACATGCTCCAGCCAGGAGCGGGCACAAATACTTTACCAGTCCTGCTCAATCTTGGAAGAAATGTAGACACAAACTGCTTTGGAACCCTTAATACTTGGGCAAACTTCTTTTAAATACTTTGCAGACAAGGTATTAAATGTGGATTTGGGATGATATTGAACAATAGCATGGCTTTCTAAAAAGTCACCTTTCCCAGGAAAGTTGGCCCTTTAGTGTTAGATATGGTCACTGAGCGTCAATTTTCTAGATGTGCCTTATAGCCCCCAGTTCAAGGGTCCGATAACGTATTACATGTTCAGCAAGTGGTAATACAGCCTTGGTATACATGCTCCGATTTAGAGATTAAAATTTTAGTCTTTGCTGCTTCTATATGTAGAAGAAAATTTGAGATGCCTGAATTTTTAATGCCATAGGTTTTCAAAGAATACTTTATGTGAAATATTGTAAAAGCTCACTTTTGTATTTCTTTTATTTTTCCTGTCTCTTTTATTGTTTCCCCCATTTTTGTCACTTTATTGCTGAGGGAGAGAAAAGATGATGGGGGTGGGAGGAGGAGGAAACAAAGTAAGTATTGGTTTGTTTTCACAGTTAAAAGGGAGGAGAGGAAAGTCAAGTTAGGTGCGTGTGTCGATCTGCTCGAGGGTAGGAAGGCTCTGCAGGAGGATCTGGATAGGCTGGACCGATGGGCTGAGGCCAACTGTATGAAGTTTAACAAGGCCAAGTGCCGGGTCCTGCACCTGGGGCACAACAACCCCAGGCAGAGCTACAGGCTGGGGGATGAGTGGCTGGAAAGCTGCCTGGCAGAGAAGGACCTGGGTGTGCTGGTTGACAGTCGGCTGAATATGAGCCAGCAGTGTGCTCAGGTGGCCAAGAAGGCCAACGGCATCCTGGCTTGTATCAGGAACAGTGTGGCCAGCAGGACTAGGGAGGTGATTGTCCCCCTGTACTCGGCTCTGGTGAGGCCGCACCTCGAGTACTGTGTTCAGTTTTGGGCCCCTCACTACAAGAAGGACATGGAGGTGCTCGAGAGAGTCCAGAGAAGGGCAACGAAGCTGGTGAGGGGTCTGGAGAACAAGTCTTACGAGGTACGGCTGAGGGAGCTGGGGTTGTTCAGCCTGGAGAAGAGGAGGCTCAGGGGTGACCTTATCGCTCTCTACAGGTACCTTAAAGGAGGCTGTAGTGAGGTAGGGATTGGTCTCTTCTCCCACGTGCCTGGTGACAGGACGAGGGGGAATGGGCTCAAGTTGCGTCAGGGGAGGTTTAGGTTGAATATTAGGAAAAAATTCTTTACCGAAAGGGTAGTTAGGCATTGGAATGGGCTGCCCAGGGAAGTGGTTGAGTCACCATCCCTGGAGGTCTTTAAAAGACGTTTAGATGTTGAGCTTAGAGATATGGTTTAGTGTGGGCCTTGTTAGAGTTAGGTCAGAGGTTGGACTAGATGATCTTGGAGGTCTCTTCCAACCTGAACAATTCTGTGATTCTGTGAAAAATCTGTAGAACATTGGTAGGATTTTTTTCTGTCATAAGTTTGAAGGAAAACTCAATTTCCAGCCAATGGTACAGCCTGTACACAAAATACTAAAAAGATGGATCCTGCCTTATGGTCAAACATAAACCAGGTCTTTGGGTGACTACAGAACAGATGTGGCACAGACAACAGCAGCATGGCAAGTTGTTGTTCACCAGGGCCTCCACCTACTGAGAATGAGCTATTTCTAGCACTAGTGAGAGATTTTTAGTCTTTGTGGTTATTAAATCTCTACTGCTGCGATGGTTTTTGTATGGCACTAAGCACTGTCACAAACAATCCTCTTACAAACACCAGTGCTTGGTGTCGTGATGGCAAAGTGAGAACAGGAGGGTGCGGGTTCTGGTGCAGGACAAGCCGTTCAGCCTTGGTGAGGTTTGATCATCATCTGTCAAACGTGAAACACTCTGTGGCAGAATAAAGAGTGGAGCTGGAAGTGCTGTGACCCAGCCTTTCAAAGTTGGGTCTGTCTTCTCCTGGGGAGGAGCGGGGAACAGCATGCTGTACTGTCCTGGGTCAGGACTGGAATCCCCTTGGAAATTAACCCCTAATTCACTGCAGGCAGGTTTCCCGCCCTGTGCTGGATACAGCAGCTGGGAAGTGACTTCCACCACCATCCTTACCTAACAGGCCCCTGTAGTGGCTTTGAAATCATTATCCTGTGGTGTGCGTGTCAGTCTGGGGTCTGTCCAGTGTTTTCAGTGGCACCCCTCCCTTCTGATGTCTGTATCTTTCATGCAACAAAAGAGACTACTTATTAAAGTTGCATTCTTGCGGTTGAGGTGTTAAAATTCTAACTATTCACAGTAGTTAGATGTTCTTGGCCTCTGGTTACACATGAACTCTGATTTTTTTTTTTTTCTTAGCGATGTTCCTAATGGCCGAGGATAAGAGAAAAATAACACCTTGACATTAGCTTATGTGGTCAAAGCGCTGCCAGCGTCTAAACCCGACGCTGCAAAGAGCTTGGGGAGAGGTTCTGTCTGAGGGCTTGCCGGCACTTGAGAGTTCATTTGCATCGGAGGCAGGCTGCGAATGTAGAGTGCAGCAGATTATTTCTTGAGCAATTCTTATTCTGGAACAAGAGCATCTTATTCCTACTTAAATATGCTTCAAAGTAGGTTCTATAATGAGTGTCTCCAAACAGAATTCTTTAGGAAATGCTGTTTTTCTTCCTAAAATGGCAACAACAAAACTCCTCAATGCTCAGAGAAGCCCTGAAAGTTGTATCTTGCTAACTTCCTCCCTTGTGCTCTTCAGATGGAAACATGTACTTTATACCCTCCTGGAGAATTTTACCTCTTCACAAGCAGAGATGTCAGTTGCTTGTGGCAGCCCTACTCAAGTGAGGACAGTATGCTCTCTGGATAGTCCTTCTTCGTTGCTAATTACCATCACCTTCAGGATTTGCAGTGCAGCTCCATTTTCGCAGCAAGGTTTTCTTGGGGGTGTGCTTACATCTGCTGCTGCTTGTCTTTGCTGACAGGCAGTGGCCCTGTTTTTTTTCTGTGGAGCATATTCTTGCCTGGATGCCATGCACTGTAAATAAAAGAACAGATCTGTCTCCAGTGGTGAGGGGCAGAGCTGTTGCCATGCTTTTCTCATGTAGAGATGCGGTCACTTTTTTAAGAGAAAAAAAAAATCACAGAAAAAAGCTTTTTCCCTGCTGGAGACTGGTGTAAGCAGCTGCCCAACAAGTCCCCTCTAGCAGCTCCGGAAACAACCTGCAGATATACAACTTTCATCTCAAAGTCAAGGGGAGAAAATTCAGATGCAGACAGAAATTTCTTGGCCATTGTATCTTCCCAGAGGATTAGTTTTTTGTTTAATAAGTCACGTTTTTTCCCCAGTCTGGTCAGCTCATGAGTCACCCAGAAGTAGTTCAGGTGTTGCACACAGTCCCTGCTTTTGTTGTCTGCAGAGACTGAAGTTACAGACTTTGCTGTGCAAATGGACTTGGGTTTCATTTCAGTTTTGACTGTTCTTTGATGCTCATCAGAATTGCTGAGCCTTTCCCACCAACTTGCATGTATTGAGGGAAAAGTGGTTGCAGACCTACTTCTCTCTCACAAGCAGTTGGTTTTACTTGCGTGGTACTTTCAGATGTTTTTCTGAGCTGCAAACCCAGGCAGAGAGCTCACACTAGCTTCAGGGGAAGGTGGCCACCTCTTGGGAAGAGCAATATCAGCTGTAATGCCGATTCCCCTCTCGTCTTTCTCATGACCAGAAGGCAACCACAGAGTGTAAAGTCACTCTATATTGAACTAACAGGACTCTTCCTGGTTTTAGAATATGATGGTTGACCATTTTAGAAGTATTGCTTCATCAGGAGACACCAGCACTGCATAGTGCCTGGGGACTTAGCTCTGCCCCACTTTACTTCAGGAGTCTTACAAATGACTTTGGGTGGAAACAGGTTGCCTTGCATGTTTTTAGTGGATTTTAATAGAAGAACAGGAAAATCCTATAAGTGAAGCAGTATAAACTGCAAACCTTGTGGAATGGAAATCAATGAAGCAGCCAAAAGGTGCCATAGCTAGCTTAGTATAAGTTTTCACATATCAACAGTAACAGAAAGCAATCATGTCACTTGTCCCCACAGGAGAAAAGAGGGCTGAATATCTTGCAGGTTTCCTGTGGGGGAAGTCTGTCATCGTTAAGATCTGGGGAATGTGTGCATGTGCCATCTTCGTACATGAATGGCAAAGCAGCAGCTCCAGTAGAGTCCGGCACCTGGGATTCAGTCCTGAGAAGCAAACTCCTCAGCGTTACTCTTCAGCTCAGTGGGCCACACTTCTGAGCTGGAGCGCAAGAACGTGCAATGCGTGCTTCTCCACGTTCCCCTCAGCTCAGATTCCCAGTTCATTCTGAATCCCACACGTGTATCCCATGTTGAGAGGCCCAGAGCGTTAGGGCACCACATCACCCATGGGGGCACCTCCTACCCACGTGCTCTTGCTGCTTTCCAGTGTTATGTGCTCTATGCTCGCCAGCAGAGCGGGTTGCACTAGCAGTCTGTCTGCTTGTACCCCGCTTGTGACAGTGGCTAATAGCAAGTACCTATGGGCTATTAAAGGTCAAGGCAACTTAACAGAGATGCTCCCCAATATACTCTTGCAGCACTCTACAGTTAAAGGAAACTGGGAAGGAGAGCTGTGAATGACTGCTTCTGGTCTCTCTCATACAGCTTGGTGTGCCTGCCTGCTTCATACCTATTGCTCCTGCATCTCTACCTGACTGAGCAGCACGTTTGCAGATGTTGGAAACCATTTTTAGAATGTGTTTAAAAACATATTTTTCATTTTTCCTAGTATTATTTATGCAATGCCTTTTTCTTTTTCACTGTGTAATAGATTTTCATATGTAAATGAATTCTGTCTCCCTCCAGAGAAATCTACCTTTTGCCTTCTTGGTTTATAGCATATTCTTTGCTTGGGCTGATCTATCCATCTTCTGCTGTAGTTCTTATTTGTCTTCTGGAGCCTTCTGTAGTTCTTATGGCTGCAACAGTTAATGCCATAAGACTAAGAGCACAATGTGGCTGCTTGTTTGCATTTACTGAATATGCAAAAATGTGCTATATGACAAGTCCTGGAGGGAGTTGTTAGGTAACTAATCCATCCCTCCATTCCCACTTCCCACCTTTGTTAAACTAAGCCCACTGGAAACCCAAAGGTTACTCATCCCCAGAGAAAGGCAGAGCTGCCAGACTTTGAGAAGGTAACTGGGCGTGGGGAGTGCTCAGGGTCCTGGTGAGACAATTCAACAAAAGGCTTGAAAGGAGAACTGTTGTCATCTTTGGCTATTCCTTGTAGTCCAGCCAACTTTAGTGGTTTCCCAAGCAGAATAAAGTCTGTCTAGTCTTCCCTGGGTCCATAAGAGTTTTTTTTATTGCTTATAAGCTCTGCTGGAAATCTTTTTTCCTGGTGCAGGCAACTTGGGAAACTTTGCACTTGTGGTGCAGTCCCCTTGTTGGCTCCAGGAGGGTTTTTGACATCCAAGTGTCGAGTTGTTATGGAGGGGAAGGGAATAGCCATCTTCCAGCCTTTAGGGAGCTCAGACTGGTCCTCAGAGCAGCAATAACATAATAACATAGATTCTTTGTCTGCAAGACCCTTAGCTCCAAAACTTTAGGGGAAAAAAAAATGGAGAAAAGTGACTTTTTCTTTTTTTTTTCTTCTTTGCTAGTGCTGGGTGAGCTGTTGGCGTACAGCTGAAACTCCCCTCCAGCTCCATGGTCAAAAGACTGATGTTTTGTGAGTTGATAAGGGTAGCAGGAAAATAACGCAAGGATGCCTGAGGCATTCTGCAATCTTTGCAGAATTAACCGCTTAACTCTGGTTCATGCATTCTGGATCTTCTTATTTTGTGTGCATTTTTCCCCCTTGCCATCAAGCCACTTTTCAGGATTGTGATCCTCTTGTCTTACACATCAGGGAAGGCACATTCTGTTCAATTCTAAGGCTTAAATTTTAGCTGTATTTAACATTAGTTAATTCTGTAAAAACTGAGGGCCATAATCCAGCAAATGTTTTTAGTGCTGTCTGGAGGACTTGCACTCATGGGAAGGACAGACTTTGAATAATAATAATGGCCAAACACATCTTCTGAAGCAACATCTTTAGAATTATTCTGATAAATCCCAAGTAATTCATTAATAAAGCAAGATCATCTGATTCCTGCAGTGTTTCCCCAGGAACTCTTTTGTTTCTTCCCAGGAGGAAAAGAGAGACATCATCCAAGGCATGTTGGTAGACTCATTTTGATTCAAAGAGAACTCCAAGCTCCTTACAGCATATTAGGAAAATTAAAGAAAACAAAGCTAACCAACAAAGCCACCCACTCAGGTTGTGCTGTGCACTGAATTTATGAACCCTTCGGGCAATCCTGCAGCAGCTGTGTACTCCTGCCGATGTGTCCTCTCTTTGACAGCCTGACACGTTCTTTCAAGTTGATTCCATGGGTTTTGCTGTTGCACTAGTTCTACTGGAGAATTGTATGACTGCCCGCGGGGCCTGCGGGAGATTAGTCTGTAGTTAAGCAAGCTACATCAGCCATCAGGGTAATTAAGTGGCTGAGGTATGGGCTCATCGCTGCACAGGTCAGGAGGCAGTCTGCTTCCTTCTCTTCAGTCTTACACTTCTTACCAGACAAACCCTGTCTTGGCCTCATTCTATTTCCCTATGTTGGTCTAATTTTTTTAAGTTAGTGGGAATCCCATTGCTGTAAAGAAGAGAAGAGACAGATACCATGAAATAATGGGAGAGATTAACCTGATGTACCACCTGCTCTCACAGTGAGTACGAGGTGCTGCTGGAGAGGGCATACAAGTCCCATGTGGCCAGAGCTGCAGTGGTGCAACTAATGGTGGTACAACTAATGTCCTGCTGCTTCTCTGATCAAGCATTCAAGCAACCTGCTGCTGCCATGAACCCCAAAGTCTGAAGCTGTTGAGAATCTCACTTTTTTTCATAGTTCCATGTCTTTTTCTAAAGTCTAAAAAGACCCACAATCCAAAATCAGTTGCATCAGAATGGGTTCTGGGGCCCTAAATTGCTGGCTCCAACAAATGAGAGAGAGGTTCAAACTGCTAGGTTCCTCCAGGTCTCCAGCTGTTAAACAGCTGCCGAAACATCAAAGCAAATCTTAAGACATGCTAGAAGACTGTTTTGTCAGAGTAGCCTTACTAAATGTGACCTAGAGGATGGCAGTCTTTTGTAATGAGACAATTTTTGTGGTCTTGTCTCATCATCTAAGTTCTGTTGACTAATTTTATATTTCAAGCAGGACGAGGTTCTGGTTATAGTAAAGAATCTGGAAAGCTTTCAAAGTAGGAACTAGACTTGTCCTCCCAAAATGCTTAATCATCTCATTTGTGGTTGACAACTTCAACAGACAAAATTCAAATACCACATCTTACCTTCCTGGGGTAATTCTAATGAGGTGCTGAGTACCACTTGTGGTTTGTGGAACACATTTAGTATTCCTTGATTTCTTTAGAAGAGATGACAGTAGTGCTGAGAGTACTCAAGCCCGCATTTCTGAAGTGACCAGCAATTCTCATCGTCTCTGTTACTGGAAGGTTTTTCCCTCTTGGACTCCGCAGGGCTGGGTTTTAGAAAGTGCTTACCTTTGGGGCGTGTTAGGGGAGGGAATGGAGTGTCAGTGGCACTGATCTCCTCTAGTTACAGCTGGGCGAAAACAGAAAAGTTTCAGAATTTGCACAATACCTAGCAAACCTTTTTATTGTTGCCAGTTGCCACGTTTCCAAGAATAGTCGGCACCAGTGAGCTTCATGAGTTTGTTTGAAAAATCCATCTGTTGGTTTGGGCCCCAGAGATACTAGCTTTGCTGCCCTGCAAATCTAGCCATTGCTATTTCAAGTTGAACATAGTGAAATAGCAAGCTCTGGTAGCAACCTGCCAAAAGTCAGCAGTGCTAGAGACCACGATCAGGCATTCTGGCTTCTGGTCCCACATCCTAGCCACTGGGAATGCCAACTTCAATTATGTTTTACTGGCAATGTGTATCTATATCTTTTCAATACTAAATCAGAATGTTGTGCTCCAGCCCAGCACCAGCAGTTAACATATCGTCCAAAGCAGATGTGAATCTTTATGAGGAAAGAGCCACAGCTTGTGAAAACACATAGGAAATCCCAAACACTCGCCGCTTATCTTTTTGCACTGAATCGATTCTACTTCTCTACTGCTGATTTGTGGCTGACTTGGTTCCACTTGTATCCATTCCTCTGCTTGGTCACCTGCTTGAAATACATCTAGACCACCATGTTCTGGGATGTGGCTGGAATTATTTCGTGTTTTGGGGCAATGTTTGCATGGTCTAAATGTAGACATCCAGCAGAAAGAGTGAGATGGTCAATGCACGTGAAAGGTAGGTGGTGTAAGAGTACCCCCTTTGTGTGAAAACAAGGAGTATCAGTGTAAGTATATAAATTCAGTGTTTTCCATCCCACCCTCTACCATACTGCCTTAATTAGCAGACTCATTAAAATGGGCAAGAAGGCCTGCCTAGTGGCATTGTATGGTCCATCTTATCCAGTGGTCCTTGCTTGTTTTACTACGGCAAGATGTTCCCAAATCATCTTTGAATTTGTAATCTCAATGCCATTTGGGACTGTAATGGCAGAAATATCTTCTGTTTCCATAAAACAGTGTGAGGTGGATTTTTATAACCGTATCGGGTGTTCTGGAGCACAATTGAAATGTTCGGGTCCCGGAATGGCTAGAGTTCTGTTTAATTATAGAGCTGTGAAATAATAATGTGATTGCTACTTGCTGTCTTCACAAACTGTGATCTGCCTAGAGAGGCCTGCCACTCAGTTGTGGTCCTCCAGCAGAGACTTCTTTCCCCTCAGATTATTGCGTGCGAAAGAATATATTGAACAAACCTGGAGGGTTCAGGTCAGACACTGAATCTTGCTGGCAAAATCCATTTGGGATGCTCTTGACTTCTGTTCCCACCTCTTGCTTCCTTCGTGGGGCTTGTGTTTCAGCCACACTGAGTGCCAGATTATTTGTGGGAACCCATGCTAAATGGAGGACAGAGGGAGGGAGAGGTAAGAAACAATCTTTTTTTTTTTTTTAAAAAAACATTCTTTAAATCAATTACTCTCGGTGCTTACCAAGCACATTAAAACTTGAGTTAAAATCCATAGTGCCTTGCTCTGCCATTTCAAACATTTGTTGCTAGTCATTATCAATTCCTTTGCACGCAGCCCCTCCAGCAGAAGCGCTGTTTTCTCTGGAGCTGACATTAGCACTGTTTCACCGGGCTGGCAAAACGCAGTGAGCTCTAGTGCGTTCCCTGGGAGACTGGCTGTTTTCCATTTATTTCACTGTTCTGGAAACAGGCCTAGCTGTAATGGCCTAACATATCTTAAAACAGGGAAATTACTAATTCAAGTCACTGAGCGTATTTTCATTTCAAAAGAGTAACAAATTAAATAAACTCCCTGCATTTTGCATTTGAGACCTCAGTGTTTCATCTGCTGTAATCTAATTCACCCATTCATTTCCTGCACATTCATTTTATCCCATTATTTGAGATTTCCTTTGCTTTTAATCCTGTGTTTTGAAGAGACAGAGTCACAGCAGAGAATAGATGAGAGAGAAATGGTAAATAAAAGAACAAATATGCCATAATATAGCTTGATGTTTTTCTAATCAATATGCTTATCATAGTTGAATCCTTAAAGTTAGGCATGCAACTTTTGCGTCTCAGGCTGATTAAAACTTCTTTAAAGATAACTGACGGATTGTACACGTGGTCCCATTTCAGTTAACTGTTGCTATTTGTTTTTTACAATAGCAGTGATGGTTGCAGGTTTTTTAAAGGCTTCTGAGTTGACCACAGGGACCTAAAAACTTTTCAGGGTGCTTTTAACCAACCATGCTCAAGCAATCATATGTTATTTAACACTGAAATATTTGCTCGTCTAGTTGGGGACAAATTGTACCATGATTAAAAAGGCCTGGTAATCCAGATCAACCCATCTGTATGTTAGATGAACCATAGCTGGGAGTGGATCTAGTACACCTTCCTAGCTCTGTATCACCTGTCTTAATTGGCTCCTGTTTGTATTGTTGTGGGTAATTATGTCATTTAGCCATTGCCTTCTTTGAGAGCTCCTTGAGTTCATGTAACTATTGGCAACTTCTCTGTATCTTCTAAAACTTGGCTAGTTTTCACCCTGTGGCACCCTCAGGTCTGTGCAGTTCTGCTCTGAGCCTGTCCTGGGGGAAGGTTAGATGGAATCTGAGCATCAGGCTAGAGGAAACAGGAGGGGCAGGGACTGAGCTGAAAGGTGGGGTCTGATGAATACTTACTGATGTCTTTGTGCGTGGTATTGCATCCGTCTCTGAGTGTAAGCATTTCTTTTGCACTTGTGTGTGTACAGATGATGGCCAGAGAGGGAGTTAATGAAAACCAGACACTGTGCTGGATCTTCCCACTCTCGCTTGATTGCAGTAACTACTCAGGCATATGCACGCAGATATGCATCAGGATTGGCAACTGGAAGCTGTTGACTGATGTACTTCAGGCAATGAGCTTTTCTTCACCTAACACTGTCTGCTTTAGTATTGCAGTGCTCCTTCACCACTCACATTTTAATAATTTTGATGAAAAAAGCTTTTTTTTTTTGCCATGGATTCCAAAGGGGCCTTTAGAAAGATGAGGAAACCAATTAAAGCATCACCTTCCAAATCTATAAATCCTTTCTGTATTGATGTTAGGATAAGATCCCTTGTTTTTTCTTCACTTCCTCTAACCCCTTCTGTCCCAATAAACATGTTTCTAAAAAGCATGTTTTTAAAAAAAAAAAAAAAAAGGCAGTCTGTTTTTAGGCATTAAGAGGAGGAGCAGCACTATGAGGAGTGGAGTCAATATCTGCAATGATCCTGTTCTTATGGATCACTCTATTCCATGATCCTTTGTAGGGATAATTTCAGTGACAGCATGATGTTAGATCATGTCAATAACCTTGCTGTGAGTCAGCTCCACTCATTTATCACCATTCACGTGCTTTTTTTTTTTTCTCTGCCTCTTGCTGTTGTGCTGAATATTGGGAACACTTCAGGCTAAGACATTATTGGATCATTTCTGTCTATTGGCCAGTGCTGGAGGCGGTACCGATAGCACAGATACCAATGTGGTGGTTACAGAATATGTATGGCATTGCTATGACCTGAGCTGAGTAGAGTTCAATGTGAGTACAATGCCTTTCCCACTATGCTGGGCTGGAGAAGTGTCCTTCATCTGTCTTTTTTTTTTTTTTTTTTTGAGACCACAAGAAAAAGGGCGAAGGATGAACAGACAAGGGCCTCTTTGCCAAAAGAGTTTCTTCACACCCGAATAGTGACAAGACAGTGTCTTGCTGTTATTTACTGCTTGTGCTGTGCTTGTTCTGCGGAGATAGGTCCAAACAGCTGCAATAGCCTGTCATCTGGTATGTTATCATCACAGTAAAAAAAAAAAAAAAAAACTAAAAAAAAACTAAAAAAAAAAAAAAAGCCAAACCCCACATTCTTGTTTTCCTACTTTCTACAAATGTGCAAGTATGTCTTTCCTGTTTCAGTGTCCTTTAGCAGGACATTTCAATAGTTTTATACAAGCATGAGCATTCAGAACTGTCCTTGTATTTGTTTTCCAGTGAATATACCCTATTGTTACGTTAATGCTTAATTGTTACATTCTCTTTAACCTGCAGGTTATGGTGAGCTGACTGTAGGACACCAGCAGCTATTCAACGTTAGGAAACGGGTCTGAAAATATTAATCACTTCTTTCTTGGCATATACTAGACACAGTGCAGGATATGTTTGCATTAGCAGTTGCCATATTGCATTAGGATCTGTGGTAATTAGATTTTCAGTAATAAGAACAGGGCAAATGTATTATATAGTTATACAATTAAACATACTGTCAGACAGAGTGAAAGGATGTGGAGAGGGAAAAACAGGATAATACAGGCTTTGCTTTGGAAAGAGCAAATGTGGAGAGGTCATGTTGGATGGCAGGAAGTTTAAACAGAGTTTAAGGCAGTTGATTGAGGAAATGCATGATTTCCGCTGTTTTTTCTGGGTAGGCAGAGAAGGTTGCCTTCTTACATTATAAGAGGGAATGGTGGGAGAGGGTGGTAATGAAGCACCATGAGTTAGGGCAGAGAGGTGTCACGGGATCTGGTGTTGGAGTAGGTGAGAGGTGTTGAGCTGCAGAAGGCAAGAGAAATTCCAGAAAGTGCATTTGGCCTCGAGAAGGAATAATGACAGAGAAGTGATTCTAAGTTGAGAAGGTCTGGTCCTGATTTAGCACAGTTTCAGTGAAGCTGCATTTGCCAAGGACTGATTTAAAAAAAAAAAAAAAAAAAAAAAAAAAACTCTGCTAAAATTTTTGGAGTCATTCTGACTGCATATCTAACAGCTTGCAGTTGTCAACATTGTTTTTCCTTTTCCCCGTTTTCAATTCTTTCTTTTCTTCCCCTCACAACAACTATGAAAAGCTCCTTGAAGCCAATGTAAGACTACAGTTGATTTTTTGTGGACTATGGATGAGCCTCTTCTTATGTCATGGCTGATTGCTAATTTCTGAGCTGTTCTGGTTCCAGGTAGCATCTGTAATTGCATGTTATTTTTTTGAAAAATAATCATTTTAATTACTTTCCAGAAAGGATGATACCAAAAATAATCCATACTGGTTTTTCTTTTAATTGGAGAACTTCTGCACACTGTAATGTGCCTGAGTAGGCCTATTCCATCATGTTACCCGTTTTATTTTAAAGCCACTTGAAGAGCCACTATTCAGTTACTGGGCCATTTTCCTTGATCTCTAGCTGTAGAGGTTTGTTTTTAAATAAGACTTGCCGTGTTTTTCATAGCTAATGTGACTGATTCAGATTGGATTATTTCATTTGACCCAAACTGGGGCTGTGGTTCGAAGATCCAACCAATCTGTGGGCAGCCTTTTTTCTTTAATAGCAGACTAATTGGCAGACCAATTAATCTGCTCATCTGTGAAGAGAAAATTTATAGCAATAAGTAGTTCTATTTCCAGAAGTCATTCTCTAAAGTAACATTACAGTGGCCTTGTTTACTTCATGCCCTGCAACATGATCCAGTGCTTCAACAGTAGCACAGGTCAATTAGTGGACAAATTAAGCAATTATTAGCCACTAACAAGGGTGACTGGCATCATTACCCTTCCTGTTTACCAGCAAACTGTTATTTTAATACAAAGATCAACAAATAAATTAGGGCATCTGTTGTATTGCCATGTCTGCCTTGAAGTAAATGATATTAAATGGGCTTTGGTTGCTGCCAAATTCTTAACCCCGGCCTAATGAGATACACTGATATGTCTCTTGCTGATTATAGAAGCTGTAAAATTTAGTTTGTATTGATTTATTAACAAGAGGACCAAGTTCTCTGGGATGGTATTTTTTAATAGTCTGATATCTGTCTTTTTTACTTTAAATGTTATTGATCCAGAGACCATCAGGTTCCTCAAAGACAATAGTATATGCTAATTGTATTGATTATTTGGATGCTTAAAATAATTTCATGGTGAGGTTCATATAAGTAGATGTACATTTTTATCTGATGCTTCTTTTGTGCTCCTTGGAACTGGTTTTGCTTCCAGGTTAGATTTCTGTGAGCCAGTTATTTTTAACTCTTGCTTTGTTTTTCTGTCGTGGGGTAAGACTTGCTCAGATTTAAGTAATAGTCTTCTAAATAAGAAAATGAAGTCGATCTCTTCTGACTTGGTGACCGTGAATGCAGTACCTCCTAAGAGAGTGAGGGTACATTGGGAGACTCTGGGTCTGTTTTGCCACCAATCTGCTGAGTGTCCAAGGTCAGTCTCTTCCCTTTTGTCTGGTGTGCCTGGTGCAGCAGCATGCTGTGATGAGCCAACACTCACCCATTACATACTTAAACAGAGCCTTTCGTGTTACAGCATGTTCTTGCTTAGGGAACAATAATTCCCTGTGCAAAGCTGGAAACTGCAGCTTCTAGTTGCTGAGAGGCCTTTGCCAAGCTCTGTGAGTGTGGCTGCATCAGTAACGGGGGGAAAGTGAGTAGAATCTGGACAAGCCTCTTCCCTGGCATGGTTACAGCCAGAGCAAAACTCCGACACGTTGGGCTCTCGTGTGGCCTTCTGAATGAAAAGCAGTCAAGCTGTCCCTGAGGCACTTGTGGTCCCCCACTGCTGCATGAAGAGCTGTTGCAAGCACCAACTTGGTGCACCACCAGATCTGGCAAACTTCATCAAGGTCTGTGGTGAAATGGCGACAGTATTTTTTCAAATTAAGAGCCCACAGTGCAACGTTTATACAACTTTGTGGCCTCTGTGAAAGCTCACATGTGACCTGAGGTGGAGTGTGTTCTAGACATAGTAATTTCTGGGAAATGAACTCTTCCGTGTCTTTTAGAAAACATGAACTGCTGTAGGGTTTTGAATCTAGTTGCAAGCTCTTTAAAACCAGCATAGTGTCTCCAGAAGCCATGACCTAAGCACGGGGTTGTATCCCTTTAAGTAGTCTTGAACCCTCCAGGTCTGCTTACTGTGGATTATGTTTTAGATACTGCCAGAGAACAGTCAGAGCAGCAGTTTAACATAGCTAAGCCTTTCATGTTTGCATACAGGAAACCTGGTTATTTGGGGTCCAGCTGTGTCCCTGTCGTTTCTTCTTGTTCTTGCTGTTGTATAATGAACAAAAGACACAACACCGGCCAAAAAGCAGAATGATGTTCAGTTTCTTTCGTTGAGAGGAGGTAATTGCAAAAACATTTCCTGAGCAATATAATTATGTATATGCTAATTTGCCTCAGAAATTCAGGTTTTGTCTCTTTTCAAGTGGAAGACCCGGTTACAGAAAGGGACTTTCTCTTCTTCAGGATTAGTCGCTAATAGATGGAAAAAATGCTGATGTTTAGAGTCAGGTATACCTTGATCATCTTAGACATTTCACAAACATCATTTTTCCCCTTGTGCCTCAGTAAATTAGAATTCATTCCAACAACAGCATAGGTTCAGCTTTGTTAATGTTTGAAATACAAAGTGGGCCTTAGGAAATAAGCCAAATGAAGGAGCAGCATAAAATGTGAGATTTCGGTCCCATTTTTATTGTATGTTTCAGCCAAGATATAAGCAAGTGTGTTTAACCTGGCAGGTACCTGGGTTTTAGTTTGTATGTTTGTAAAAGTTTTGTGTCAAAAATCAGGTCTGAAGTCAGCTGGCTAGCCCATGCCATCTCTTCCATGCTGAATTACTGCTTGTTATGTCTGTTCCCTAGGGCTTTGCCCTGTCCAGCACTAAACGTTTCTGATGATGGGGTTCCACTCTTCCCCTGGAGAGACGATTCCACAGTCTAATAGAGATTGCCATTAGTGAAATTTTACTGATGATCAGCCTTAATTTTCCTCTGCTTAATTTTATCCAGTTACTAGAGCATAGTGATTGATTTATTCTGGGGAAATTCAGTAAATGGTTCCTGCTTCACAGGGTGGACCTTACAATAAACAGCAAATTGTCATGACCTATCTGTGGGTGTCCTGAGATTACACAGGAACTCAATTTATCTCGACATTCGTTCCCTGGAAGCTATTTCTGTCAGTATCAACTCAGTGGGAGAATAAGCAATGAATCCAACTGCCAGGCTGCCTGCATCCTGCCCCAGCGCCAGCCTGGGAGCACGGAGATGTTTAGCTGCTCCCTGAGCTCCAGGCCCAGAGGCAGGAGCTCCTGTGGGGCTGGTGCTGACTGTGTCAAGCCAAAGGGCACTTAGGATCTGTTTCCCCCATCACTTGCCTTGGTTCCACATTAAGGGAGTTGCCGTGATGAAGTGGAGTTGCTCCTGGTTTTTGTGGGTGTAAAGCAAGTGAAGAATCTGACCTTATCAATTCCAGTCTATCAATCCCCCAGTTTCCCCTGTGCGTGGTACAGAGTTTGTCACTATCCCCAAAATAGTGGGATGTTTTATACCTCTTTGCGCATTCAGGTGACCTGATCTCTGTATTCATGTATCAAGGGCAGGTCTAGATACATGCTCAAACAAATTTGAGGTGCCTCAGCTCAATAAATTGCCTCTAATGACCCGAGTGGCAGTACAAGCCCAGGTACGCATGCTGGCCATGTAAGGTGCTAGGTTTAAACTAGTCGTTTTTACATCACCATTACACCACTTAAGAGAACAAATGTTTTGTTATCGTGGTTCAGCTGGTGGAGCAGTAACTTGTCCCTCCATGGAAACTTGGCTGTGTCTGATATTGTGGCTATACTGTACTTACGTTGTTAGGATGGACTGAGGTTATTTATCCTTAAGGCTGTTATTTCTGAAGTATTTTAGAAAGTGAAAAGTGCTAAATTATTGCAAGTGGTTGGTTCTCTTGGAAGCAGGAGCATTGCCAGGAACAAAGAGGAATGCTCACTTTAATCTTTTATATGTGAATTTTCAGATAGATGTCTAGAAATTGTTGATGCTATAAACCTCCCTCTTCAAACTCATCTTTTGTTTTTCTCAGGTATAATTGATTTCCTTGTGAGTCAGCATCCTATTGCAAAAGTACTGAGAGACCACCTGGTGTTCAAGATTGCACCTATGCTCAATCCTGATGGAGTATACCTAGGAAATTACAGGTATGGTGTGGAGTATGAATCTGCATATTGTTATATCTACCTTATACACCCTGTCCCTTTTTGTCTCTGAATGGCTTGTTTCAATTCATTCCTCTTAAACCAGAGGTTCTCATGTGACTGTAAGCTTCCTGAAGTTCCCATCGAGGAAGGGGACTCAATGGCAAATTTGCTTACTTCAGGGGGTAGGGAGCAACTCTTCAAGATGCACTTAGTGGACAAAGGAAGGACTGTGGATGTGGTCTACCTTGACTTCAGTAAGGCTTTTGACACCGTTTCTCACAGCATTCTCCTGAAGAAACTGGCTGCTCATGGCTTGGACTGGCGTACGCTT
>VXAA01004871.1:1529918-1578283 GCA_013399115.1 Anseranas semipalmata
ATCGCTCTCTACAGGTACCTTAAAGGAGGCTGTAGTGAGGTAGGGATTGGTCTCTTCTCCCACGTGTCCGGTGATAGGATGAGGGGGAATGGGCTTAAGTTGCACCAGCGGAGGTTTAGGTTGGATATTAGGAAAAAATTCTTTACTGAAAGGGTTGTGAGGCATTGTAATAGGCTGCCCAGGGGAGTGGTTGAGTCACCATCCCCAGAGGTATTCAAAAGACGTTTAGATGTAGAGCTTAGTGACATGGTTTAGTGGAGGACTTGGTAGTGTTAGGTCATAGGTTGGACTAGATGATCTTGGAGGTCTCTTCCAACCTAAATGATTCTGTGATTCTGTGAAGATAGCAGGATATTTACTCTGCAACCCTCCTTAAGGTGTGGGAGCTAAAGTCAGCTTAGAGTTAGACCTTAGCTATGTTTTATGAATGCATTCATTATGCTGCTCATCAGCCTCTATGTAAATGTCAGTTTCCTTCAACTACCCAGATCATCTATTAAAATCACAGATTTCAAACTATTATTGTACTGTAATAGGTATGATACATGGAATGGAATAATCATCCACCCTATGCTAATTTTGCTTCCTTTTAGTATTTGAATTACTGCTTTACCTCCTCCTCTGTTGAGCACATATTCAGATAATCTTTTGTTTTCCCTAAAATTGTTTGCTCTTAATGCATTTATTTACAAAATAGATGTGCTGCTGGAGGTGATAATGAAAAGCAGTTGATTAGTTGATGATTTGTTTGTGGGGGCAATTACATCTACAACATAGTTCTCTGAAGAAGCCCCTGAGAAATGTAATATACTGTGTGTGGTTTTGCTTACAGTGCAAGACTAAATAACACAGTACACTCTGTAGCCAGGCTACTTTGAGCTTTGATCTAATTAGGTACTGCATTGCTAAGCGGAATAAAACTGGATTACTGTGTGGATGGGGAGACCACTGAGGAAGTTAGAAGATGCAGAGTTGGGTGTTGCTGGCTCTGTTCTTTGTTTTGATACTCGGTTCTTAGCCCTCCTGTGCTTTGCTGCTTACTAAACTGAAGTAGTAGGGAATTGCCTGGGTAATTTCACAACCTTTATGTACATGTGTTGTATGTGAAACTTCCAAGGACACATGGTCTCCCTCCAGCTACACTGATACTCCCTCAATTCAGCTAATCCAAGAGCAGAGAGCAATATTGCAATAGTGGCATCTCACAGCACTAGGAATTTATCATAATGGCTATGTCACGTTACAGGAATAAAGCCCTAAAATGGCTCTACCATCTCATACTACATTACTCTGTTGCAGGTGCCCTGCACGTAGGCAACTCCAGTTGCAATTAAGTAGCTTTCTTTTCCTGCCATAAATTCTCCTGCCCTGTAGGTTTTTCTCCTGCATTGTTATTTATACCTTTTCAGAGGCATGCAGCTTTAGACATGCATATGGCTCATAACCTGAAAAACCATCTGGGAACCCAGGTATTGTGAAAGGGCACGTGAATTCATTTGAAATTGCTGATGGTATGCTATTGTTTCAGCCTTTCATGATATGCAGAAATTTCAGCCCTCCTGATCTAAAAGGACTTTCAGTGAGGTAGTTGGCAAAACATTTGATTTTCTTGCAAGTCTTCACTTTATTTACAAAACACCTAATGTAACTAATAACTTAAAAATTAAGCAAAATGCTACCTATTTACTTGAGAAGAATATTAAAAAGCCTAGTAATGTGCTGGCATTGTAGTTAACTAGTGCTGGGTGAATAATTTACAGCGAACACTTTATTTCCTGCTCATACAAAATCCACAAGCAAATCACAATTTATTTGCCTGAATTTTCTGGATGAATTTAAAAAAAAGAATCTCTGAGGATCAGTTGCTAGTATTTGAAAAAATTTTAGCTCTGTGGTTTCTCTGTGATTGGCTAGATAAGTCTGTTTCATCTCTTTTGGTCTTTTTTCAGATTAGCACATAAATGGGACTTTCAGAAGTCTTCAATGTAGCATAGTACGGCACAGGTGTATCGGCTGGGGACAATCCTCCTTGTTTTGCAAACAGGGTTTGTGGTGCCATAGGCAGTGAGAGCAGTTGTAGTCATTTGAACTTCTTCCTGTTATCTCCCTTGTTCTCAAAGCAGCAGCTACTGACTATTTCTTTGGTTCATTGAAGGTGCACATTCAGAGCTATGCAAGCTAAGATAATGAAATGGGTAATTAAACCTTATGCTTGAGTTTGTAAATTGATCTCCTGCCAGTTTGAGAGAGTTTCTTTTACCCCACCAGTACACAGCTTTGTACAATTGGCAAAGTATACTGTCGGATGCACTTCACTGTCCTCTGAAATCCCACTGTGAGCACCATTAAAAGCCTGAGTGTGTCAGCAGTTCTTGTAGAAGGGATGGGATATACTAGTTTTTGTGTTCTCCAGACAGAAACTAATCACTCATTTGTACAGGACAATATGGTAACAGTTGGCTGATGGGATTTTTCTTCATTGTTGTTTCTGGAGATTCAGGACTCTTGTGGATGGTGTGGGTCCTGTGTTCTTCTCTGAAATCTTTTTTCCTTTGTTCTGAGTGCTTGTGAACTGAGGTCTAGGAGTTTAAGCTAAAACTGCAACAATAATACCAATAATTGTCTATTATCTATAAATTGTTGTTCATTCTCAAGAGAACAGACCAAATGGGTTGTGACTCTTTCTTGTCGTGAAATGTTCATAACCAGCAACAAGTGAGTTTAATATCACAGCTATAAAGCGCGAGTGCTAAAGGCACAGGAACATCTGTGAGGAAGGTTATTTATATGTTGCATGTACATTGAGATGGCTCTAAAAGAAATGGTCATGGAAATGAACGTCAATTCCCTGTATATCAGGATGTATGGAAACAGGGTGCTGAACTTTACTGATGTATTTCAAGTATATGCAAGCATTTGAGAAGTGTATTTGTGGACCCATACAGTTGGGAACAAAAAGATAACATGCATTATGAGACTAAAAGGCTGGTTAAGTATCCCCTTTAATTTAGAATGTTTGGGTGGTCTATACACAATTTTGAAAAGTATTTTTTGAATTAAATGGACAGAAGTTGTGATTTGATTGTAATTTTAGAGCATAAATCTTCTAATGGAAAGTGAACTAGTACTGATCTCTCTTAATATTGGAGTTGGACTCGATGATCCTTATGGGTCCCTTCCAACTCGGGATATTCTATGATTCTATGAATATTGCTTATGTACATAAACTGAGAGTTAGTGAAACTACCTTTACTAGACTTCATTTGCAGTGAAATTTGACAGTTTAGAAATCACAACATTTAATTTTTACTTTCATCTATCTTTTTCTGAGAAGAGCTGAGAAATGAAAATTCATGGGGAAACTACACTACAGTAGATCAGAGCTGGCTGGAGTCGTCTGAAAGGTTAGGCGCAGAGAAGCGGAGCCCTCAGTGTAAATTCACCTGCAAGCCAAAGTGCTGAATGCCTAATTGGGATTGCTCCTGCTTGCAGCACTAGCTGTTTGCTGGTTTGCTAGCACCATACTCTTCTGTGAATATAACTACTGCACTACACTCTTTCTTCAGTGAAAAAGGCTTCACAGTCCTTTTCTTGCCATATGACTATACCCAGCTCTTTCTAACATACAGAACAATGATTGGGACCTGCTGTTTATTATGTTCAAGGATGTAGGGTCTCTCCCAAAAGAGGAGGACAGGCTTGATCTCTTTCTTGAAGTTCTTTAAAGCCTGGTGTTGCTGTACTTCTAAGTGTAACTGGCTTTACAGTTAGTGTGTAAAAACGTTATGCCACATGGGCTGGTTGATTAAATTGCATAGGACTAAGCCATAGGTTGTCCTAGCTAAAACAGTGGCTCTTCAGCATGTTTGGCCCTCTGTTCTGGCTGCTGATTTGTCCTCAGCTCTCATCCAAACTGAAAGACCCTTTTTGATGGAGATGGGGCATCACTTGATTTTTTTGCTTCACAAAAGAACATGGCAAAAATAAGTATATTTATGAATTTATCCATCCCTCTTTGAATTAAACTGTAAAACAGTTTTAGGAAGTAAAGGAAAACTACTGCCGGGAAGAGAGATTTGACTTTTCTCTCAGCTTGTGCTATAGCGTTATCATCTTCTGAATCTATTACCATCCCCAGGGAGGTGGGGTTAGACTAAGAAAAAAAAAAATGTGTTCTTGATTTAAAAGTCGTGCATCCCCAGGCTTGGCCTGAACTTTCCTTTATCGAGAGCATGTTCTTAAGCTGGCATTCTGCAGCTGAATGCTGAAATGTGTCCCTGCAGGCAAGATGACTGTACCACACTGTCTTAGATTAGTTCCAATTTGTCAGCCTCACCTTCCGGAGATGAAACCCCATACTGGCACCAAAAGGGATGTGTTTCTTCGTCTGGGCAGCTCTTCACTGAGGTATACCAGAAATGCCATGACAAGGCACTTGAAATATCCTGAATTCTCTAAAGGCTTTGTTGCGTGACCCACTAAAGCCCCCCTTCCTCGGCATTTCTGTGTTGCCTTCAATTGGTAAGCTGTGACAGTGTCACTCTTCTGTAAATTAAAGCCATGAATTAGCTGAAATGTTCTGATCTGTCATCACATATCCTTCTAGCTTGATTGTAGGGGCTTCAAGAGTTTGTGTGGATGGGGGGAAGAGGGCACACCAGTTCTAATCCTTTCTTCTTTTAGTGTCAGGTACGATGTTTTAGAAGTCAACACAATCTTTACTGCTTGCTTGTGTGAGGCGTTAACAAAACAACTTGCTGGATGGAAAGGAAGCCAGCCCTACCAAGACTGGAAAGCCAAATTCACTGTAAACAGTGGCAGAGTCCATATGGCAATGACAGCTGTTTGGGGATGAAAAGGTTTGGACAAATAGTACATTTTTTTTTTTGTCCCAGAAATAGTTTCATAAGAACTTGAAACCTTTTGTGGAAGTGAGCTGAATTTGGCAAATTTTTCCAAGAGGGGGCAAAAAAGAAAAAGGAGAGGGGAAGACTACAGAAACACTTTAAATGATTCATTTCAGCATTTTATAAGGACAGTCTTTTTTTGTTTGTCTGACAATGGCATGATCTGTTTTTAAAAAAANAACTGTCCCTTTTTCTGAAGTTCAGTCTTGAAGAGTCTGAAACAAAGAAAATTTGGCTTCAGATCAAATGAAACATTTCAGTTTGATCCTAAACAGTTTTTTTTGAACTTTATTTCTGTGGCTAATAGTCTAAGTTCAACATCAGTGTTCACATGTAATGGATGAAGGGTGATTTGACAGTAAAAGTATGTGAACTTTATCCAAGATGTTTTAGCTTTAAATCAGAACTGTATGTTGTGACACGGGTGGCTGATTTTGATCTTTGATAATAACACTTGGGGCATATACCCACGCGTGTACTTATCTGTACGTTCACAGTGGCTGGATATGCTATGTTGTTCTTACTATCACTTGTCTAATTGTGAGACATGGCTACTCATGTGCATATTGTCATTTGCATAATATCTCGATTATTCTTTCACCTATTTTTTTCTGGTGGGAAGGTTTTTTCTTAGCTTCATTTCATGCATGTGGAACACATCCATTGCCTTGAATTGAAAAACAGGGTATCCATCTCAGATGACAAGATGAAGCTCTCAATGGAGTTTATTTTTCCTAATTAGGCGTTTGTCATTGTGTATTCTATATAACAACGTATAAGTAAACAATCATGGACCTTTTGAATAAATTTATTGGTTTTATTTATGTTACTGGGCATAAAAAATCTATAATTACCAGGTACAGCCGCAATATAACTGGTATTTAATGACAATTACTTTTTGTTACCATAGAAATGAGTCCAAAGTAGTTACCTATAATTTCTCATTCCCAAACCTCACACATGTTGTATTGCAGTATTACCATAGTAATTGCCTATTAGTCATCATAAAATAAGCAGTTACCCAGAAGATAGCAGGATAGTGTGAAATTTCTCATCTCCTTCAAAACTTGCAGCACATGCTGCTTCTCGTCTTCCTTTAGTGGGATTTTGCTTGAGTGGCAGAAATATTGGTGGTACATTAACCCAAGGGATGAAAGGATGTGATTGAGAGAGAATTATACTTTTCCTGGCTTGGTGTATTTTTAGATAACTATTTCTTACTATTGAAAAATGAGGAATTTTCAGTCCCATGAAATGGAGACTTGTCCCTTGCCATTAATTTCCTGTGGTGTGTTTTTTTCCCAATTCAGTTGTGACCAAAAGCAGAGGTTATACATCTTGTAGGGTCTGTGAGAACAGCCATGCTGTCAGACCTCACAAGCCTAGTATCCACCAGTGCAGCAGTGGATGGTGCCAAGGGAAAGGTAAGAGCAAAAGATGCTCATTGTGCCTTCTCCCAGGTACTTTCTCAGTTTTCCAGGATTTTCCTTCAGACATTTCCTGAGGTGATGGGATTTCTGTCCAGTTCGTAATGTGTGGTGGATTCCTCTTCCTCATACTTGTCCAGTTTGTCCACAGATGGCGAGTGCTAGCACTTGCCATCTCCTCTGGCCCAAGGCTGTTCAGCCCTGGCCCCCGTGCAGGGAGCATTGCGTACTCCGGGCTGCTGTGAGCTTCATGGACTTCTCAGTGGCCCCTTTGCACCTTGGTTGTCTTCATAATTTAGATTGCAGGTTTATTCAGGGCAACAAATGTTTCTGTACCTGCCTAGACCATATTTAATATCAGCCATTTCCTTGCATCACTTTCTTCCATGTGGGTGTGGGAGGGGATGAGGCATGGCAGAAGCTTTCTTCTCCCCCAGCTCCTGCTCAGCATTGAGGACTGTTCAGACGTTTTCTGTGCTGTCCTTCCTCCTGTGTGCACTTGCATCTGTTGCAGACCTTGGGCAACGTGCTGGGTTGGGGCCCTGGAAACTCAAGTCTGGGGTGGATCCTCAGCTGTGATATGGGTGTGCTGTGGGCAGCAGCCATGGAAAAGAAGGGGGGGAGGCAAGCAAGCAGCAAAGGTTTTCTCTGGCCTTTACTTCCATCTGGCTCATAGCATTGCTGTGCCTTTCCTGCTTGGAAGTTTTCTTTCCATTGTGGCTTTTATTGCCCATAGTGCTGTGATCGTAGAACAGTTACGTGGTTCCTGTTTTGTTCACCATTAGTTAAAAAAGCTTCCTTGTGTTTAAAAATATAAAAATAAAAAATTGTCATCCTTTTATCTTAAAACAAATACCAGGCTTGCAGAAGGGTTCCTATCTACTGCCATTGAAAATGCTCTTTTATATTGATGTGGTAACTGCTCATTTAAACCATATTACAGCTCCTGAGTATTTTTCAGTTGCTATTGATGTGACAAATTCTCTTGCACAGAGGACTGCACCAATCAATAGAGTCAGTATATGTGCTTTAACAACAAAGCCACATGCCTTGGGGTTCCAGTTGAATCTGAACCTTTTAGTAGCATTAAATAAAGCTATATTTATTTTGCTTTTGGTACAAGAAAAAAAAAAATCTAAACCCAACCTAATTTAATACAACTTGTTGCAAGGGCTTGAAGGCAGCATTATGGGACCATTTTCACATGTGATGAATGCATAACTAGTGTCAGAGCTGCTATTTTGTTGTTGTAAGCGAACCCTTCTCCTTTAGTTAGATTGATCTGGGACTACAGAGTAGCCTTTTATTTTTAGATGAGCGGGGAGAGAAGTCATAATGAGAAATATTGAAATCATAGCTTTTTTTATATCTGCCATTATTCCACTGAGTGAGACATGATGTCCTTAAAGAGACAGGGCTATTTATTTTCCATTTAAATAGGATCATTTGTGATTATTACCTTTGAGATGTTATGCAGAGAATAAGCACCCAACTCGTGAATCCCAGCCGAGTGAACCGAAGTTTTATACCTGAGTGACATTTATTGTGTGTTGCTGTAGGACCCTATTCTTGACCCTCATTGACTTAATTTTTACATATTTTTCTCTTCTAGAATGTATTTGTAATTTACATGGGTCTTAATGTCAATTTGGTTGAAATGTGTTTCTTTTCCTACCCTCCTGAATAGCTGATCTGAATAATCTTATTTAGACTTTTGCTTTTCTTTAAGTTAAGTAACTACAAATATTGGGCTTTCTTATTTGTTTCCTCTCTAGTCTAGCTTGTATCTCTGGATAGTGATTTGAGCTTTTGCTCATGGTAGAAAAAGGAGCAAAGACTCCAGTGTTTTGTGTTTTTTGTTTTAATTTTTCAAATGACTCGCAGTTAACTTCAGCCTATTTACTGTAGATCTTTGCTTTGGTTTCCCCATCTGCAGTTGAGGAATAATCAGGTCTCACATCTAAGATGAGCTGTGCATCTACATCTATTAGTGTGTGTAAAAAACATGGTGCATTCCTTTGCTTTGAGGCACTATGTAGGTACCAAGCACTATTGCTTAGAAAAACGATATGTTTAAATATACCCATGCAATCAAAGCAGTGTTTTATTGTTAGTTTTGCAAGTGAGACGAGAGAAACATGCTGAGTTGGTCTCTGTCTAATGTTGTAACGAGCTGAGCTCTACCTCTTGAACAGCAGTTGCCAGGCCGCAATCCATGGCATTTAAGAGCTGATACAAAAGACTGGAGGGCTGCTCCAAAAAGGCTATTTGCCAGACACAGGAAGTTATTGCTGTGACACAACTCAAGAAGTATGCCATGTATTCGCAAGTGCCATCTGCTGGTCTGGTTTTCTGAGCTATTTTCAAAGACAGGTGCAAGACATGCCTGTAACTGGCTTTTTTTTATCGGCCGTCTGCAGGCAGCTGCCTACTTCCATGGCACATAGTCAGCTTCTAGCATGCACTGCAGCTAGCTGCAGTTGCACCAGAGATCCTTCACTCCAGCAGTTGCCAGCAGGGTGCTGTGTGAAAGTGCCTTGAAAGAGAGCAGGTGTCAGTGCAGCAGCGATGAGCAGGATAGGTGTCCGTGGGTGCTTATCCAGCAGGAGATGTTGTGTGGTGCAGAAAGCGTTTGAGTAGCTGCTAACAGTGGGGGCAATCCAGCTTCTAATTCCCAAGGCTTTGTCTCCTCCCTTCCCCCAATTGAAATTAATGGTGCCGCTGCTCTGCTGAAGATCCAGCTCAGGGAAGTGCTCAGAAGCATCTTTTGCAGTGACAGCTGTGACTCAGGAGTGTGTGATTTTTCTGTGGGCTTTCTTCCCCTTACCTTGCCCTCTGTTTCGTTTTCCCTCCTTAACACAATTACCAGCCCAAACAAAAGATGGGGTTCTTTGCAGAAATCAAGAGCAGCCAAAGCTTGGTATGAACGCTGTTGCCTTTGTCTGCATCATAGGGTTCCTGCCAGCAGCATCACTGACTTGTTGTGGATTCATCTGGAGCAGATCCCAGAACCTGAAGTGCTGAGCTCAGCTCCAGCCCTGCCTGCACGCTCCTGTCCTGGGATGTAAGGGCTGCGTGAAGCCCTGCCGACACCCAGGCTGTATACGGGGATTCAAGCTGTTCTTCTGCTATCAGGGTTATTGAGCGGAGTTGTTCCCTGACTAGACTCCTCCATCCTTCCCTCACTTGGCAAGTTACCTTGGAAGAGATTTCTGTCCTGGCTTCTGTCTAGCGTGGAGCAACTTGACTGTACTCTCCTGACTCTTGAGGAGATCCTAGATGCTTCTGTCCAGAAGGCACAACCAGACTACTTTTGTATTTTTGCTTTACTGGGGTATGTCTGAGTGCCAGTTCATGCCAACAGAGTTTCTTTGCAACAATTAAGTGAAAAATGTAAGCTACAAATCAAGGGAAGAAATATTTTATTTTACTGTAGAAATAACCAATTTGAGGTCCAATTCTGCATTGACGAGATCACCTACTGTTCCTTCTAGGGGAACAGATTAAAGATGGAGAGTGAGAAAAGTGTTTTGCCTTCTATCTGTGAGCATAGGAACGCCCAACATGTGCTTAGTCCGTGTCCCAGTTTGGTGTTGTTTCACCCCAAGTAGTATCTTTAAAATCTTTTTCATTATAGCTAACATTTCTACTAAGGCAGCTAAAGGAAAAGCTTTGTGGACAGAGATCCTGGGATATCCTGAAGTTGCACCCATTTACAGATAACCAGCAGCCAGTGATCACTCCCACGGCCTCTGCAAGAGTCTTCTTGTTTCTGGTCAATTTGCATGATGTTATGCAAGAAAAGGGTTCAGTACTCACCTTCAGTTTATGGTGGAAGGATTTATTACATATCAATGTAGACATCCTGTATTCCTGTTCCAAGTGATGCTGTGTGGGTGAGGAGGGGGAAACCCCGTCCAAGTTATTAGGAAAACAATAGCAGCCTAAGGGAATGTTTGTTTAGGTTGCTTTTGTTGTTTTCGTTTCCTTCTTGACAGCTGTTCTTTTTTTTTTAATTGCAGCACTTAAAATGATGGCAGCTTGCTGTATAATTTATAATATTAGTCCTAAGGGCAGTGTCATGTAACATGAAAACAATCCTGAGACAAATCTAAATAATAAACATCCATTATCTAAAACAATATTGTATTAATAAAACAACATTAAATAATCTGACAATGTACATCACTTCTGGGGAGTGTAAAGGCAGGTGTCTGCCTGAAGTTCCCACTCATGTGTCTTGGTCAGCACGTTGGCTGCCGGACCCCCCTAATCTCTGTGACACTGAAGAACCTTGTTTTCACCCTTCCCTGGATCCAAGTGGTTTGGTGTTGTGATGCATCCTTTGTTCTGTCTGGAGATACCTCTTTGCTTGGGTTAATAGCCATAGGTGGTCTCCCCGAAGAAACGTGGCTAAGTGTTGAGTCTTAGGAGTTTGCAAGGTATTGAGCTCTTGAAAAATAGTCTTGGTGCTCATCTGAAAATGTAGGTTGCATCTGTAAAAGAAACTTTTTATTTAGCTACTAGAACACAAGTCTCTTCTGCTGAAGTAGAGGGAGATTGGAGACCTCTGTTTCACAGCTACTTTACGGTAAGGAAAGCGTGTGCTGGCACCCAAAGGGGCAGTTCAGCTCTGTTTTCCCTCCTGGCCATGCATCCTTGTCATCTCCTTTGCACCCGGACTGGTGCTTGTGTGGCAGTGCTAGGAGCCAGAACAGCTGACAAAGCAGTTCTCAGTTGGCTCCCTGTGCAGGCAGGAAACTGGGACTGGGAGGGAGGAATGAGCAAGGACAGATCCCTTTTTAGTGGCAGCTTGGGTGTAGATGGGCTTAAAGCAATTTTGAAGCTGGAGCCTGAGATGTAGGTGGCTGTTGTGCAGTTATTCCAGAAGGCCTGGAGATGAAGGACAGAGGTGACCACTGATTTCCTGGGTGTTTTTTTACTGTTCAAAAGCAATCTTGCCTATATGACCTGTTTCTTAGGGCTATTGTTTGCTAGTAGGTGCAAATGATTACTTTTACTACTTGGGAACAAGCTGGGTGGTTCAACATGCCCATTCAGGGAGGACAGGGGCTTTATGGTGTCAGAGGCTGGAGACAAGCTGTTTCCATGCAACTGTTATGTCGCATGACATGTGGTGAAAAACCGTCCGTGAAATCCATTTCTCTCTCTACCCCCTTTAAATACAGCAGCCAACATAACTGTGCTGACACGGCAGAGGGAGCAATTAATCTCCTAGCAGATTACCTCTTCTTTGCCGCCCCTGGCGCCAGGCAGAGGGGGGATGTCAGGATACCCTGGGAGGAAGCAGATGTGACAGCTGACTGACAGCTGATGGCTTTGCCTGGTTGGTGCCTGGGAGCTGGAGGAAGAGTGCTCTGCTGACATGGAGGGGATGGGGTCAAGCAAGGGACGGATGTGACATTTCTGGACGCAGCGTGGAACCACAGAAACAGCTATCTCTGCCAGTGCGAGTGGGACAGGTATTCTGCCTCTTCTTACCCTTCCAGGCTGGAAAGGATGTGTATTAATAGAAGTATATGCAAGTTAACGTGCAGCTACTTGGTGTTAACCCAGGTCCCCAGGGAAGAGAAGAGCTTATTTCAGGTTGCTCAGATCATAAACCTGCTGTCTTGTGCGGCGCGTGTGCTCTGAATACTAATGCTCTCTTTCCCTTTCTTTACTGACACAGCTATTGAGCTGATGAATTGTATAGATTATACAACGATAATGGATGGGGAAGGGGAATTTCATCTGTCTCTTTAGCCGAAGTATGAACAGTAAATCCTGCCTGTTTGCAGAGAACAGCTGGATTTCTAATAACACTGGAATGCTGTTGTGGTGGTGGTGACAGGGGGCTTAGCTGCCCACTGCCTTTCATCACTTCCATTCAGACATCCAAGTGCTTGCAAAAGGACAGAGCTTCCCAATGCCCTGAGGCTAACATAGCAGCTTTCCTAGGAGTCTGCCAGCTCTATTGGATCTAGGAAAAGTCTGAACCTTTCCATGGTGCCTCTGTGTGATGCCCATGGGAAGAAGGGGAGGCAGAGGCCTTGCATTTGATTCTCCAAGTAACAGCAGGGTGAGGGAATGGGTTTTCCTTGTAAACAAGACTGGTCCCTAGTTGTGGAGTGGGCTGAGCTGTGACCTGATCCTGTGCAAGGCAGTGAGTGAGCTGCATTATGGAAAGGCTTATGATAAAGTTGTGTGCATCCCCAGGAATCTCCAGAGCTTCAAGAAGGATGTGCAAAGCCTCCCAGGCTGGCCATATTTTGTATATTAATTTGAATTGCAACAGGCTAGCAAGGGAGCCTGAATGTTCACATGATTTATAATGCCTTGATGCTGTGGTGTTGACCAAAAGCCACAATCCTGTTCTGCTAGGTGCTGTACAAGCACATCATAAGTGATCCACACTTTCCAAAATACTTTCAGAGCTAAAAGTGCACAGCAGGTGGACAAGGCAATCAAGCAAGCTGTTATAGCAGGGGAAGACAAAGTATTAAATATAAGAGCATGAATAATGGTGTGTTTTTACATTTTTGTTTTTTTCCACTCCCCTCTGGTTAGTGGCAGGAAACATAATAGAAAACAGAAATAGAATCAGGCTAAAGAACCCTCATGTATCAACTGATACTAGGACTTCTCTAGATTTAGTGAAGCTCTGGAAGGAGCTTTTAGTGACAAAATATGTTTGCAAAGGAAAGTTGAGACAAAAGGTGCATTTCCTCAGAATGGATTGCCTTTAGATGTTCTCCTGTTCTTCACTGCTTGGGCACAGCTGTGGAGCTCTACTCATCTCCCAGTGTAAGCATCATTTCAATTCTAGCTCTAGGTTTTCTGTTACTCTGTTGCAGCTGATCAGTATTATGGTTCTACCCTGTTGTTTTGCATCTGGATTAAATTGTCATTTTGTGCAGCTGGAGGTAGTTTTGTTCAGTAGGTTTTGGAAATCCACAGATGTTCAAGGCCCAGCCAATCTTTTGGCAATGCTTGCTAGTGAGGAAGCTACACAGTGAGAATATCCATTCCGTGCAAGCACTCCCAGCAAGTTTCGTACCCCAGCAGTTGTCCTTGGATAGATCTTCTGTCTGCTCTTCCAAGGCTGAAAAGAATCAATCGACAAGCTGCCAGTCTATCTCCTTCGCTTTCTGCTGTGCCTTTGCAAATCTCCTGTACATTTTCAGCTGCTAAAATCTTTTTTGTTTTTTAATTCTTCCAGTAGGGTTTACTTTTAGGTCTGCTGTTGACACGAGAGGAGGAACTGAGCTTCACATAGGCTTTCTCTTGACATCTCCATCGTGCTGATGCTTTGCTAACTAGTGTAAAGGAAAGACAGGTCACATCCAGGTGATATACACTGCTATTGGTAAGGGGGAGAAGCAAGCACAATCCCAGCAGAGTTTTTATTCTTTACATTGGTCACCCTTTCAATTACAGATCTGATCTGCTAAAGTCTTGTCATTCTCATTCTAGTTTCTGTTAATGAAATGCATTTAACTGTCAGCTCTTGTTAACAGTAACAACACAGCTGAGGATTCATAAATTCCCATGGAAGTCAAATGACTGCTACCTTAGAAGAACTCAGTCAAGTCCTTTTTCATCTTGAAGCTGGAGGAGGAGACAACCACAGCTGCCTTGATCCAGCCAACCAGGATATTTTGAACAATGAATTTATCTCAGACTTATGTCTGATTCCTGTCTGAAAAAATCTAGATCAATATTCTAAGAACCCCGTTTTTTTCTGGTCCATGCCATCATTTAGTTGTGCTCTTTGTGTCCTGGATCTCTCAAAATGTGTTCCTTGTTGCAAGGAATATTCAAAAATTCAGCTTCCCAAAAGCCAGACAAGCTCAGTCCATAGGTGTGCAAACAGTTCTTTGGCACAGGTTTGTCCCCTTTGAAGAACCACAAAAACGAGTGGAGAATTAGAAAAACTGCTGTATGGCAAGAGTGTCCTGGAGCTTAGTTTTAGGGTAACAGACAGCAGGCAAAGGAATGATATGATCTGAGACCATATGTGGGGACTCTTCAATCCATGATCTGAGTCCATACTTGAGAAATATACTAGCATGAGGTAAAATGAGGGTTGCTTTTCAGTATAATAGAGAAGGGCCTAAAAGAACAAAACCAAGAAGTTCAACGCTGATGTTCAAAAAACGAAAATTAAAGTCCTTGAGGGGATGGTTAAAGACTGGTGTATATTCCCTGATGGGCTGTTTTGAAATCAAAATATTTTCGTAAAAGTTCTTGTGTTTTTTTGGGTGTTGTTTTTTGTTGTTTGTTTATTTTTGTGAACGGGCATTGCCTTAAGGGAGGTATTTTTGTGTGTAGTGTGTGGTATATCATGAAAGATGATCAGTTAGCTACTTTCTAGCTTTAAAATGTATGATTTTCAAAATACTGTTCGGTGTAGATGGATTTCTTTTGCAAGAAGCCCATGTTGCCTGATGATCTCTTGGTCTTCCTTTAGTATTATACGCATCTGACTGAAAAAATTGGACATAGTACATACTTAAATCATTTAATCCAATTGAAGTATTCTACAAGTTCTGGAGACAAAGCCTCCCTTTCAAATGACAAATTCCATTAGAATCAGTAAAAGCTAGAGGCTTTTTCTTTCAACTGTCCAATGCAGAGGGCTTTAAGGTTTGATATCATGTAAGCGTAATAGCGTACAGAAGAAACATCACGAAAATAAAACTTCATAATCTCTTAGAAAATCCAGTTAACTTTTGCTGATGCTTTCCTGAACACTCGTATTAAACAGAAGCTGTTGGGTTGAAGATGTGTAAGCATTTTTCTCTGTAGTTGTTCTGGGTCTGCAGAAGCAGGATGAAGGTTGGCTTTGACCATTTTGATCACTGGTCGCGTGATCAGAAATGGTTTGTAGCTGCATGTTCCTGAATGCTATTCAGTTCATTATAGACATGGAGCTTTATTTTAATAGTCATACATGGAAGAAAAAATAATAATAATTGAAAACATACAATCTCTAACCTATAAAATAAAAATTTAGTAGTGTAGTAGTAGTAGTAGTGGGAACAACTAATTAAGTTGAAAGCAGGCCGTGGCTAAGTGTTGGCATGAACAAAGAAAATAGTATGTACACATTCTTTATAAATAGATCTCTGAGGTATTCCACATCTGTCTTATTTAGTCCTGGAAACAATACTATATTTTCCTATATCTGAGGGCAGAAATTGTATTAAACTCTGAATTCTTGAATGGTTGTAATGTGACTTTGACCAGTTGGTCAAGGTGAAAACTGGTATTTAGTTTTGTCAGGAATAGAATACTTTTTTCTTTTGTCATCTTAGTAAAAATGATCACCTAAACTTCTCATATGTGTTCATGCTACCATTTAATTACCTGAAGGCAAGTTCTCTTGCAAATTAGAATTGGTGCCAACAATAAATTGAAAAAATACAGTAGAAATGCCAAATGGTCACTTCCATGATTGGAACTATTTCAGTGTAACTGGTTGATATTAAGAGCATCGTTTTATACCACTCCATGTTTCTTAATCAGTACCTCAAAACACTGCGAGGGAGACTGAGTCTGGACATCAGCAATCTTCACATGCTCCTGTGCCTTTCTCAGTCTGTCTAGTTGGAGCAGGATGGTGCAGGTATCCAGCTGGACAGTCCTGTTCTACGCAGAGGAAAGTCATTGGTCTGCACTGGATTCGGAAGCTTGAGCTCATGTTCTCGTAAGCAGATAGCGGTTCTCAGGTGCTGTGGTTTTATTTGCTGACACTGAGATGTCAAATGGTTCTGGAGTCCAAATGGGAAGTGTTTAGCTTTTTTTAATTTAATTTTATTATTTTTTTAATTCAGGCCCCTCTGTAGCAAGTCTCAGATCAGGCATCTAAATTGTTGGTTGTGAAATTTTGGGCTTTGGAGTTGGAATTGTAGCTTCTCGTTGATCCCATATAAAGGCTCTACATGTGAGAATTAGATTTTCAGATGTATGGAACTTTCTGTTTTGATTCCTGTTCTACTGCTCATTCCCACTTGGGTGCATATGTGTTGGTGGCCTGTTTGGCATTTCTCATCTCCTGCAGACCAGACACTCAGTTCTGATCCATAAGTGGTGATAACGGCTTGGCTTCCTAACACAGCTATTGCCATCAGATTTTGTTCCTTTGCATGAATGAGCGCAACAGGACAAGCAAGCCTAAACCAGCTGCAAGTAAAATTTCCCAGGGGATTGCCTGCAGGCATAAGTGCATCAGTGTTGAGACCAGAGCAGCTGCCTCTGTCCTGTTAGCTAAGGATCTGTTCTGGGGCAGGATGGGGCACCTCGGGACACACAGCATATGGGGAATGGAATTTGGAGGAGAGTGCTCAGCTGTGGGACAGAATTATGGCTTGGTGTACTTGCTTTCTGTGTTTGATTTTGTTTTTTTTTATTTCCCTTGAGACTGTTAAACTTATCTGAAGAACAGCCTGAAGTCCTGAGCTTCTGTATCTATTTGTTTAAAGAAAAAAAAAAAGGGTAGAAATCTTTGGCAAATATCATTTGAGATGTTTCTCTTTGTTTAAAATTTTGATTAATGAATGGGACTCTTCTGGTTGCTTGTGAACTACCATTAAGAATTGCAGACCAGCACAGGGCTTTCTGTTAAAGGGCACAGTTGGAGAATGCCATTAATAATATGCTTTAACTTTTGGTTAGCCCTGAAGTGGTCAGGAGGTTGGACTTGATGATCTTTGTAGGTCCCCTCTAACTGAACTATTTTATTCTGTTTCTAGAACTAGCTTGGTAGTTCTGTGCATAAGTGGATGTTGTTTTACATGAAGATGTATTTCTGGGAGCAGTCGATGCCATCACAAGTAAGATCCTGGTAGTCTCTGCAAGAAATGATTAGATCTGTAAGTAACAAGAACATAACAGCTGCATGTGTCAAGGCTCCACTGGAGACTATTTCCAGTCATCCTACAAGTTCAGCATGCTTTGAGTTGTTTTCAGAATTCTCTTTATCCCAAATTTTTAAATAGTCCCTCTAAGGGAATTTGGTTATGTGGCATACCTCTATAACAACACTATGTAGGAATCTCAGTCTTTTAATCTCCTGAAAAGGCTGGACAATAGGCCTTTATTATACAGACCTGAACAAAAAGGAAGGTGCTGTCATCAGCTTTTTTCTCTTTTTAAAATACCAAATCCACTGCCCAGAGATTAGGAGTGAAGGCCTGGTTTCAGTGTTGTAATACCTAATTGAATTATGAACTTCAGCGTAGCCCTGCGAGAGGACTTAATGCAAATTCTCAAACTGATTTTGGCACTTGGATTAGCTTTTCAACTAAGGACACTTCCTTTATTTTGAGTAGCTGTAATGCTGGGTAAAAATTTTAAAGGTAATCTGTGCCTATTAAATCCAACAACGTGTCATGGGACAGAGCCTGCTAACAAGAAATTAAGAATTAGCTATCTTACAACAGGCTGAGCCTGTTGCAGACAAGGACCTGATTTCTACCACCCACAGACTGTACCAAACGTGAGCTTCAGTAGGAAATGAGAGAGCATTGCCACTAGTGAGAATTTTTTGTGGCAATCCTTGACTTGAGTAGAGACAAAGTTCGGGAGACTTTTGGGAATGACTTTGGGGAGCAGAATCATAACAACATTTGATACTTAGTTTTATTCCTGGGGAATAAACAGAGCTAGAGTGTAAGAGCTAAAATCTGCTTTGAACAGTGATAATCATTTGCCAAGAAGGAGAGAGGCTTTGACATGCTTTGTTGACATGTCGTTGAAATGCATCTGCCACTATTTGAGGGGAAAATACTGAGTGGAATAACAGCTAGCTACCATTAGTCTGAATTGTCTGACACCTTCCTGAGAGTGTGGGGAAGGTTACACGAACGTGGACCACACTGAGATACTTTAGGTACCACTGACAGAACTTGGCTGAGTCTCTGGGGTAGTCCTGCGTTCTCCCCTAACTCATACACCTCATTGCACTGACTCTGCTTTTGGAGGTTTAAAATGGGAGTGTGGAAATGAGTCAAAGGTCAATCTGAGGTCTGGAAAACATCTCTTGTACTGCAAGATAAAGGAGAGAATGCTAATTAATATAGGAAGCTGGTGCCACCATCATATGTACCTACAGGCAGAGTGGCAGTGTAGGTGCTGAAAACTTCTGCAGAGGAGGATATGACAATATTTGGAGAGTGGAACTTTCAAAAAGGAAAGGAAATGTTTCAAACTGTGAAACAAGCTGCTGAGGCAAGTAGCAGGTTGTCCTCTCATGAAATGTGTAGGTGAAAATCAAACTTCGTCCTCCTTTATGGCTATATCTGTAGAAGCTTGGGGTCATTGAATGGTTTATTATTTAAAACAGTTGGGCTAGATGAATGAAGGGTCTGCCCTGGCATTCCAGAGTACAGGAATATTCTGAAGTTCTTCACAATTTGCAGGGTTCCTTAAAGTTCAGTTTTCTGGTTCAGGTCTGTGTGGCTTTCTAAAAATCTTCTACAAGAGTGTGCTCTACTCCCTAGATGATCAACAGCATTTTGCATCACTTGGCACCTTGCTGACCAGGGCTTCCTTTTATAAAGGCACGTTCAGTAGAGATAGAAAACTTACTGAGAGAATGATACAAAACTGCAGAAGCAATAACTGTACTCACTCGTGTCAGAGCTCTCTTATAACAAGAAATAATAATGAAAACACATTTACTTTATCCTTTTTCGGGGGCCAATAAAGGATAATATGGCCATATTCAGAATCTTTTTAATGCTCTATATTGCCTTCATTAACTTTTTTTTCATTTCTCATTTTACAACCCTTTTAATTGAAAGGGGTGGGAAGGGGGGGGGAAGCATATGAAGGACATGTTTTGGAGGAACAACAACTAAGAAAAGTTTCCTCCTAAGTATTATTGGTTCCACTACAATATCAAGAATACTGCTGTCACTCTATTGCAGCTCCTTGGATTAGAGATTTCATTAAAATCTTTCACTGAAGGTCCTTACATACATGCAGGTTTTTTTGGAAGTCTCATTTCATGCAATTAACTTTTCTATATCTTTGAAGTTCAGCCAAGATCAGTGAGACAGTGACTGCTGCTTCCTGGGAAGCCACATGTAGTAGCACAGAAGTCACATAGGGTAACAAGGTTCATTTAGTTGCTGCAAAAGAAGCAAGGAAGATTTGAGAGCCCTTCAGCTGTGGAGACCTTTTGCCACTCTTGAGGTTCATTGGTTAGAGAGCTGTGGGAAGGGACTAGCCATTTGGGTGCTCTTTTGATGGTCTTTGCATGAATTCAGTTGCCAGAGCTTTGACTATTAATGTGCTTTTAGATTTATTTTATATGCAGCTGTGTTCTGTATGCTTGCATTTTTTTTTAAGAGGGATGAAAGCATCCTTGTACACAAATTCCTTGGATATAGAGCAGCATCCAATGGAGAACAGACCTGATACAAGAGAAGACAAGGTAGTGAGCCAAAGCTCTTGACTTTTCCCCCCAAAGGGTAGACTCCCAAAAGTTAACCTAATTAAGGAGGGCACTTAGGCCATGGGGTTAACAGCTGTTCTGGAGACTACAGAGAGCTCCTTTAGGAGCTGAGGTTAGGCTTTGGAAATAGCTCCTCGTGGGAGTATGCAGGAAAATTGCTGTGCACGTGTGCATGTATGTGCATAGAATTCAGAACAAAGGGTTTAGATGCAGCAGCACAGACAAGGATGGAAATAGGTCAGTCAGTCGTTTAAGTGCTCTCTACGTGTTCTTGCTCTGTGACAGCTCTGAGAAGCAGTTGGAAGACAGCCTGGGATTTGATTTAGAAGCATGAACCAGAAGAAAAAGAGAAAGGAGGGGGTCATTTTGCTTGTTTTGATGCCCACGTGTCCCATTTTCAATTATCCCTCTCATCCACTCTCACTGGGATGCAGTGAGATGCCTACAAATGAGCCATGAGAGAATTTCAAAGGTTTAGACGCTCCATTCTGAAAACTTTGTGGAGAGAAAAAAAATAGAAACTAGTGCACCTCTTTGGGTTGTGAAATTTTGGCTTGAAATTGCTTGAGGATAAAGTTTCCCTTGGGGTTTTAGTATTTTGAAAAACCCAAAGGACTTTGTACACAGTCAGGGGATTACTATTTTCAAGTTGTCAGATCTTGCACTATAGATTCTGATCTTTACATAGTACGTATAAAAACACCTCCACTTAAATATCTTCTTAAATGATACAAGATTGGTGCATTCTCTTTGTTGTTAGCAGCTACTTCACAAACTGCAGAATAAAACTGAAACCTGAGTTGGATTAATTTTGTTTATCTTTTAGCCAAAAGTCAGTCATCTGCTCTAGGCTGGTGGCTTAGAGCTGTCTGTGGTCAGTGGCACACTCCCAAGAAGTGATTTATCATCTATAATAAGTGGACTGAACTGCTGTCTGGACAGATTTCTCCAGCCCTGTTAAATTGGGAAGTGGGGGGTAAGGGTGAGATTTGTCTGCCTTTCTTAAGCTGTTTAATGGGAGTCAGAAGGTCTGCTCTCCAGCTGGCATAAATTTACTGACATCCTTGCATGTAGTTATCAACAGAGTTGCACTGACTTACTCTGACTGTGGATCTGGCCCACTGTTTTGCATGTGTTTGGTGCATTTTTGTTAAGTGTAGCTGTACCAGATGTTGCTAGCACCAGACTCTAGTTTTGGTTCAGTTACCATATATGAATGGTTAGTCTGATTCCTTATTAGCACTGAAATGTTTCCTAAGAATATGAGAATTTAAGTATCTTCTTTGTGAAAAGAGCTACTACTGTGTGCTGGCGTTGATCTACTGGTCTCAGCAATGTGTCTCTATGGCTTCCCCCTTCTTTCTTTCTCTTAATCTTGAGATAATTCCAAACAGTTTTACCCGTTTGTCTCATTTTTTTGCCTGGCAGTCTTGTATTTGTTATGATGGAAATGGCTACATTTGTGGGCTGATTTTGGACAACGCTCTAGAAATAGCCAAGCTTTGTGATGGCTTCCGTTCTCCATATGTCATAAACACACAGTAACCTCTGGCCACTCTGAATGCTCTCTGGCTAGACGTTTTCCTTTTGGTGACCAGGTGTGTGCTCAGCAATTCCTTCCTTTCACCTTTACCACTTTCGTTCTTACCCTGCTTTTCTTCACTCCATGTTCCCTTAGTCTCCTTAGTTTCTTATCCTCATAACTGATCTGCTGCTTTTACATCTCTTCCCCTGCACACACACATCCGTGCCCCCAGACTGTGGATCTAACACGTTTGATGCCATCTGATGTAGTGCTTTTGGATTGTCTTTCTTACCCCCTTTGCATATGACTGTCTAGTCTTATTTAATGGCTAAATTCTGTTGTGTCCAGAGCTGGCTACTGTTCTGCATAATACTCCCTTCTGCTCCTTAAGTTTGCAAGTTTCTCTTTCCAAAATTTCTTGTCATCTGCTCAAATACTACAGCAAGCAGTATGGTGTGGCAAAGAAAGAAAGAAATGGGGCTAAAGAGATTTTGAGATGTCATACTCAAAATGTCCCCTTCTTGAAATAAAAGATTAATAAAAGCCATGTGCCTTTTGCTTGCAATAGGAGTTTGATTTTTACATTAATTTATTTTCAGTTTGGACAAGCTGTGAGCCACGTTAGCCATCCTAGCTTGATCAGCATGGCTGCAGAGCACTGAGAACGCCAATGTTCATAAATGGAGGTCCTGACTTCTAATTCCAGGGGTGGGGGAGACCAAAAGAGCTATGAACATAAATTTGGAGAAAGAGGTGGTTGTTGTTGTTGTTGTTTTTCTGTCTTTGAGAATTGTCCCAATTACTGTGCTGATTGCCTCAGGTAAGCCAACTTTCAGTTTTCAGTGGTATGCCTGCATATTGTTCATTACAGGGAAGCAGTTTCAAATATTTCTGAAGGAGAAAAAAGTTGATAATTGGCCTTTTTTTTTGCTTTACATCTCTCTGTGAACCTCCATCTGATAGTCATCTTGTCAAAACTGCCAAGAGAAGTAAAAAGCAAACAGCCTTTGTAGCCCAAATAATATATTGTAGGTTTTCCAGTTAAACTTGAATATTGCATTCCTGGGAATGGGAATAAATCTGTAGTGTTTTGGCCAAGGAGGGCTCTTTGGGTTTAATCACTTTCTCCACACAGGCACACACCGGTTAAGCTGTTCTACTACACTGGAGAAAGAAACATCAACACTAATTTGTTTCTATCTTGGCTAAAGTTGCCTGCCGCAGTCCAGGGCAAGTTGCTTTTTCACGTCTGGAGATAATTTTGCTAACCTGGCATATTTAGCTGTCCTGTGTCCACTTGGTGAATGTCATTTGCTGTTTACTCCTGCCTTGGTAATTACCCGTGAGAAAACCTGAGTAAATTTGGAGCTGGGGTTCTCTTCGGGTGAATAAGGCTCAGTGAGATCTCAAATCCTTATACCAGTATCTTGGATCTTAAACATTCAGATGAAATTCTTGTGAGGATACGCTGTTTTGGCACACTTGTGACTTACGGCCGAGTCTGCCTGTATTTTCTGTGGGAACAACCTTGCTTGGAATAGTGATATTTCCTTTCCTGGCTGTAACCCAGAAGCATGGAAGGCTACACACAGTTAAAACTAACCAAATATTTTTCTGCTTCTTGGGGCGGGCGGGGGGGGTGGGGAGGTAATTTATTTACTTTTTGCAGAGTCCTGATTTCTATTTATGACTCTGTCAGACAAGTCCAGCGTGATCTTGGATGATTCACTCAATCTCCCTCTGTTTCTCGGTCATCTTAGTTGCAAAGTGAGACTAATACTATGCACCTGCCTTGCTGCAGCATTGGAGAACATTTCATTAATGCTTGTGAAACGTTCCAAGAACCAATGAAATGCAAACCGTGGATGTTTGAGTTTTAGGGGCTTTGATTAAGCTCTTGAAGTATGAAGTTTTTGGTTCTGGAAATGGAGAAGACTGTATGGAATTGTAATGTCTGAATGCAAAATCTCCATCCCTAATTACAGGTTATGTGAAATTGTTCTTAGTTTGACCTGAGCTTCACTCTATTAATGTTGGCTACCCAGAAATAAACTAAATAGCCATGTCACGCAGTGAAATGGTCTATCTGATAAGATGTTGCATTCTTGTGACCTCAGGGAACACAACCCATCAGTAAACCTATAACTAAAGTATGGATCTCTAGGAGGGTGGGGAGAACGGAGAACTAGCTGCTGGATGTGATTCCAATAGCCAGCATAGTGAAGATGTCACCTACCTGTGCTCTCTAACTGGGATTTGATGTGGGATAAAATTCCTCTTACGATATTTTTTTTTCTTGATGCATTTAAATTCTTTTTTTTCCCCTCTCCTACAGAAAAATGTTTCTTCAGATTTTTGTTATGGGTAGTTTGTTAGAATGTGTTACTTTTGCCTCTGGCACTAACATATGGATTTTTCTGTGTGTGACAAAATAGCAGCGTACTTAGGAATTTTTGTTCCACCTGTTACTCAAGATCCTCAGTTTTAAATTCTACTCTTTAGTTAGAATTGTTTTCAGGCATCTACTGTGACACTTGATGTTAGAAAAAAAAAAAAAAAGTAAAAATTCAGCGTGTGAGCTGCATAATTTCAAGTGGCTGTCCAGATATCAGATCTTTTCTGTGGATTTTTCTATCACCTTGCATTGTGCTAAACAATAATACTAATCCATTCAATCACCTCGAATATTTTGCTAATCTGTACTTATCCTTTGAAGCTATCTTCGGTAGTTAGATAGGAAATGCAAGCTGAGACCAGGGAAATACAAAGTGATTGTGATGTTTTTTTTTCTTTTGAAGGAAGAAGCATTTGATGTCATCTGTCTTAAATGCACATGCTTTCCGATTTGGTCTCAAAAAAGCTGTTACAAAGCAGACTCATGAATCTTACCTTCCTATGTGACGATGGCATTAGCATGTTTCTTTGCATGGCAATGACATTAGCATGTTATTTCTTGTATCTAAGCTGCTCTGGGGTGTTTTGCTCAGTGTTGTGTGGTGTCTTGTCTTATGGCTTTATGGATTTTACTATGGTGTGATTGATCTCATTTTATGTACCTTTCATTCCAATGTTATCATATGTTTAGAAAACAGATGGAATAAATGGAAGAAGGTTCCTGTGTCCTTCATTTGAACAAAGCCTAGGTTTGCATAAGAAGTTAGAAACTATACAGGAACTTGGTCTAATTTTTGAAAGTATGCTTTGAAAAAAAAAGTGTTATCTTCACCTCGATTTTCATCTTCTTTCTCATCATTTCTAATCCTGTTGCCAAAACTGCTTTCTCAACTTTAAAATCTTTCTGGAATTAAGTGGCTTCTGGATCTTGACAATGCAACATTTTGATGCATGTGTTTGTCACATCCTGATTAGATTGGTATAACTCCTGCTCTCTCAGGCCCCTCTCAAAACTCAATTCATAAAACAGAGTTTCATACAAGATGCTACCGCTAGGGTGATGAAACAGTGAAATTCAATCACACCACGCATAGGTTATCCATTTTCCAGAGGCTGATGGGAGAGATTGGATTTTCAGAGCTCTTCTGGGCTGTTTTGTTGTTTTTCTTTGTCTCTGTTCTTGTCTTCTGGGCTTCAATAAATTTTCTTTCAAACTGAAGAAAGTCATTTTCATATTCTTTTTTTCTAGCCATGGAGCTATTCTTTCCATGTGCTTCCATTACAAGTGAGCCACTTAATTTTGTAAGCCTTTGATTTGTTTACCTCCATCTACTCTTTCAAGCATGTGCATGGTCAGGGTGACCCATTTCACTACTGTCAAAGTTTGTTTTATTTGATTAATTCCACCCTGTGAGTTTGAATGTGAATTTCAGATAGGGATATCACAGTGTTCTTGGCAGGCATTCAGGTCAAGCCAGAATAGAAGAATGATTTGATTTTGAAAGTAGTGAATTGCTCTTTTCTCTACATGCCTCCAGTAATCCCATTTCATCGGCCTTAACAAGTTGCCTTGAAATTTTGTCAGGAGGCAAGAACAAGAATCAGCTTCCAAAATACTCGAAGGTGGGAGCACTAACTCCCAAAATCAAAGAACTACTTCAGTCCACAATGGAAGCCACAGCGCTCGGATCCTAGTCTTAGCTTGAGCAAACCAGGTATCAGCACTACTGAATAGCTTTCTGTCTTGCCTGCCAAGTATGGAAACACTTCTGAGTGCAAAGTATAGTGGAAGGGACTAATTCCTGAACTCCGTTGGGAAGATGACACTGTGGGATGGTTTGGGAACACAAGAACTTAGGCTTTGCTTCATCATAACAGAAGCAGTGGGCTCGGGCACAGTCTGAAGTAGCATTATTTGGTTTTGTCGGTGATTCTTCAAAGCAAGCTTTCCATGGGAGGCACCGCTGGGGCTGAAGCAGTAAGTCTACACAGTGCATCATTGCTTTTAATGATGCAAGAGTAGTCAGGCTGATGGAGAGTCAGCTGGGAAGGTGGGCTTTCTTAGATCGTCCGCTTACAGCTTAAATGAGTGTCTATACAAGTCTGGAAGAGAAGAAAGAGCTCTCTACTCACTTTGTGATCACTACAAGATCATCTGTCTGTCAACTAAAAGGTGTAGAAATGGGACACCATCTGAGATGGGTCTCAGTCCCATGCCAGCTTGGATATGGGCAAAGGATGAATTTGAAAAATAATCAAGGAGAAAATATAAAATTCATGTAGGCTTTTCAGACTCATGAAGAGACTCAGCTGAGTGTAAGTTCTTTAGAAGCTATTTCTGTTGCTTTCTCTAGAATCTGTTCACCCGTTCTGAATTTTAACTCATATTTTTAAAAGGTCATGTTTGTTAAGGAGAAAGACACATTTGACAGGGCTGGCTTATTTTTTAACAGTCTGGGGGTAGCGGTGTACGAGAATTGCAGTTGCAGCTCCAATGAATGAAACAGGCAAGCTTCATCTTTGTTTCTAACTTTCCTAAGGTTTTGAACAATTTTTAAAATGTTCTCTTCACTCCAGGCTCTCTAGTTCTCAGTCTCCCTGTGTATCTGGAGGACACTGTCAATAACCTCCTCCCACCTCTGTATTCTGAGGATGAATTGTTTCATGTTTGTTTATGCCAAGCCATGAAAGCTTGAAATTGAAATCTGTTTGCTCCTCCACTTCCCACTCATATATGTTCTCATTCATTGTACATTTTTGCTATAGGATTGTATCTCAAGGGTGCTGAACTGTGTTAAACTGCAAATATGCAAAAAGAAAAATAAATCATTCCATAAGCCTGTGAAGTCAGCTGTTCTGCAGCTGGGTTCTCTGGTGTCTACTGAGGTAGGAGCAGCAATTGAAACTTTCCCGATATTTGGTACTTTCATAGGATTATAGGGAAAAAAATATTAATACCGACCTCTGGAGGTCTTCAGTGTGACTCCCTTCTCAAAGCAAAGCTAACTTCAGTGTTGTGTGTTACATAGGGCTTTTTCCAGTCACATTTTGAAAATCACTGTGGATAGAAAGTCATATTTTTCTTTCATGTGTTTGTTTTTGAAGATATGGATTCTCTGTGGTGTAATAAAGACTTACTTCATTGGCTAATATTTTCTTCAGTGGAGATGTTCATAGGAGGACCCCCTTTTTTTTCTTCTGCTTAGCTGCCCATGTTCATAGAAATTACAGGAACTGAAAGTCTTTGGTGTTGTCAAATTTGGTTGAAGTTCATCAGCTGACCCCAAAGTTCCTGAAAGGTAACATAGGCACAAACAGCATGATCCAACCAGCCTTGTTTCCTTTAACTTAAAAGATACAAGTCATAGCAAGTGTTTCCTCTCATGGTACAGGATAGGATTTAGGATGTTATATGCTGCGATGTATAAATTTCTCTGTTTTCAGCTGACCATGGCAGAGCTTAACCCTCTTGAGATAACAGCTTTGGTTTAAATGTGTGCAGCATTGTCCTGCATGGAATCTGAATCCCAGGACAGAGTGAAGGGATTTCTGTCTGTGCCTGCTGCCAGTTTTATCTGCTGGAAACTCTTCTGGGCAAAAAGCCAAAAATTATTCTCCAACTTCCAATTTCTGACATATATACATGGCTGATTATATGTGGGGACTGTTTCTCGTGACATTGTCATGTCACTGTACTTCATCTCTAGTGCCTTTAGAGATGTGAAGGGAGCCAGATGAGGAGCACAGCTCTAGCCTGGCTGGACTTGCACAAGAGCTTTACATGCTTCTTCATTCTTAAGCCTGACTTTTTCCCCTTATACACACAAGCGCACACATTTTATGTGTATTGTAAGCTTCCTTATCATTATGTCCTTTTCTGTTAAACGGAGTTAAAATTATCCATTGGGATTAGAAGTTTGATGAGGGATGGGTAGAGAACAGACAGGCAAAATTACACCTTTGTGCATGCTCAGTACTGTATGGGTTGCACGAATCTCATTTTCTTAAGTCAGACTGAAAAGTAGCTCTTCTGTTGCTACCGTGCAGATGTGATGTGGAAAGGGAACTCAGCCAGCGTGGAAAGGCAGAAGGTGTTGGGTACTGCAGCATGCACAAGCACATGAGCATTTGTACTTTTTAACCCTGAGATGATATTGCGCTGTATTTCCTTCCACTGCTGTGGCAACTTACACAGCAGTGGCAATGTAATATGCTTAAGAGAACAAGTATATAAAACTTGGATAAAGTAATACTGGTGGTGTGCTCACGTTAATTTTTGAGCAACAATAGACAAGGTTGCTGGTGAACTTAACATATGGTTGAGAACTTTTGTTTCGATTTGCTAACATAATTTTAATGTGCCCGTGTATCTTAGTGTTTCGATATTCATTAGTAATTTGTCTGACTGAATGGAGAGTTCACTAGAAAAATAGGATAGACCATTATGTCAGAGAGATGCAGTTAGACTGAAAGATGCACTCTTGTCTTTGACAGTTACGAAGCTCTCTGCCTTCTTCGGTTAAGTTTGAAAGCAAAGCATCTAAGGATGAGAAGACGTATAAAGCCAGGTCCGGTGGCATGTCCCAGTTTCATATTGGATGATCTCTTAAAGGATTACACAAGAAAATAAGATCAGTACTGTATGGCAGGTTTAACTTAAGTAACTGGACTGACAAGAAGCTTTTCACTCTTATTCTCATATTTAGGCAACACAGATGCTTTTTTGATCAAACAAGTTTAATGTCTGGGGTGGGATAACAAATATTTGAAGGTCAGCTTCTACCTGAAATCTTTCCTGGTCTGCCTGTATAAAGGTTACCTGCCTGAGATCCTTTTTTTGTTTCAAATGTTGCATGTCTTCAGTAATTATTGCATTCTTCTGTACATTGCAGAAAATTCTGTAATAATAAAATTTTCTATTGGTAGACCAAAATTGTGCTCTGGCCATTTTTTCCCCAAAAGCTTGTTTTGTAGGGGTAACAATAGAAGAAAAAAAAAAATGCTCCAAATCCCTGAAGGTTTAATTTTTTTTCTTTTCAGATTTAACATTCTCATCAGGATTCTCAAACTAATCTTTCATTGTACCATTATTCATTGCGATGAGATGTTTTCAGTGCTCTGGAATCAAAATGTGTAGTTTCAGCTTGGCTTGGTATCAAATCACATTCTGCTGGTGCGTTGCAGTGATTGATAGAAGTTACAGTTTGAGTGCTTTTACACTCCCATTCCTCTGCATCAGACAAGCATCCGTATCAGACAACTGACCCATATCTCATGTGATGGCACCAAATCCCCTCATACATTGTTCTGAGTTAGTAAGAGGAGATGTCGTGGAGTATTATGAGAAATATATATTTGCCAGGTAGCTTGCCTTCTAGGGTGTATAGCATGCTTAACCAATGGGACTGGTGGAAAATACAAAGCCTAAATGACTTGAGGTAGAAATTGGTAATGGAACAGAGACCATTGTGCTGTCAAATAGTTTCTCCTTCTCTGTGTTGTTTGGGCTGAGGCAAAACCATGCAGTGAAGCTCAGATGGTAAAACTCTGCCCCTTAAATTAAGAAGCCATTGGAAAAGATCTGAGCCTGATTTAACTTGCTTTGAAAGCATCTGGTCTTTTTGTTGATTGCAATCAGAGACAGATCAGGGCTTTATAGCTTGCCTGCCATCCTCTGAAATGTTATGTGACAAACAAGGCACTGGGATTATTTCTGTTATGAAATGTTTGTTATTTTATCATAGCAGTGATTATGGGAAGAATATTTGCATCATGCTCAGAGTTTCTGGTGGACTTTCCAAAGATGAATGCTCTGGTGGTTTTTTTTGTTTTGTTTTTGTCTGACTTGGCCACATTGTCCCTTTGCTAAATGCACAGTATTCAGCTGGCAGGTACTAAAACAACCTAACAGAGTAAGGTTAATCTGCTCTTCTTAATTAGACAGCAATATGTAACACACCCAGTGGACCAGATGACCTTGAAAATGAAAGTGAGAATAGAGACATGTTTGAGAGGAAAAAAAATCCTTACTTACAGGTATTTGGGGATAGAAGGAGCAAGGGGAAACGTTCACCGATACATATATATGTAGGGGTGTGTGTATGTGTGCATATATATACATATAAAACTCAGAATGTCTCTCATGAAATGGGCTGGGATATGTTATTGCTCTTACAAGCATTTCAGAAGCGAATGTGAAGTGTGAAGTAGTGCAATCTTGTTGGAAGTGAATCTCACTGAAATTCAGGCTATGTCAGAAAACCTTCCTGAGATTCCATAAACCACTTAATCTCCATCTACAGAGCCTAATATATTCCCATCACTGTAGCACCAAAGTATTTCATAATCCTTCACATATTTCCTCTCAAAACACCATGGAGGGTTGGTAATATAATTATTTTTACAAGAGGAGAACTGAGGCATTGCAATTTTTCCATAGGTTGCATAAGAGGTCTCCACAGTGAACCTAAGTGAACCACTGGGTCATTTTCCCCTCTTCTGTAATATTATGAGACCTGGCATTTTGATCACAACTTTCCATGCAATTGTAAATTTTTCACTTAATAGTGGTAAAGGGACTTTGTATGGTGTGCCTGGCTAATGGGTGTATCCATGACTTTTTGGTGAAATTTAGGCTCTAACTAATGAAGTATGGGTAGGTTGCTTGCAGGCAATGCGTATGGGTTGAGTAATGCTGTGGAGAGGCGATAAAGGGGCCTTCTCTTCTGCCAACTCAAAAATGGATGGATATTTATGTATCCAATTCAAAAAGCCATTTGCAAGCTGAGCTAGTTACAGACATGGCAAGACTGTGCAGGGATACAATCAATATCCTGGCTGTGTATGAGAGTGAGAAATACCTAAGTGTTAGAGCCTGTTAGCAAACGTAGTTATAAAAGGAAGCCAGCGATCATGCTCTCTGGTGCTGGGCAGCTAAGCCTTGCTAGTTAGTATTCAGCTAGCAGTCTGCCGGTCCTGGGCTGCTTTTCTGTTTGCCATCTCATCAGAACAGAGCACGCCTTCTTCGAAATGTTGGTACCAAGTCAAACTTGCACTTCAGGATATCAAAGAGGAAAAGGCTTTTGAGATGCTGGAGATGGATTTCTTCTGGCTGAGTTCTGGCATGGACCTATTGAGAACGTGTGAGTAGTGTCACCGCCTTAGCATAGGTGATGGTTTTGGATGCGAATAGGCTGATAACCTGTAATGTAGTGAAGTAATTGGTTAATGCTGTTCAGGAGAGAAAGGGCAAGATCAGGCACAGCGCTAACCCTAACCATTACGTATGAGAGCAGGGTCTTGGACAGAGTTGACTGCAGCAGTATTGGGATCCAAAGCCAAGCAAAATGGGTGAATTAAGGTATAACTGAAAAACACCCCAGACCCATATGTAAGCTATTAATACCTTACCATTTTATGGGAACCTCCACCTCCAACTGTCCTAATCCCTAAATTTGTCTGTTTCTAATATTCTACCCGCCCACATTGTCATTTCAGGTCAGATTTGGAGAAGCCTTGAGTACAGTGAGCTTCAGCTCTAATCAGAGTAAGTTAGATGGTGAATACATAGATAGCACCCGATATAAAGTGAAGTTCTCTTAAACAAAAGATTCTGTCCTTGGCCTCTCAGATACAGTGGTCCAAGTTAGTGGGTGCCTCATCTAATTCACTGTGTTCCACTTGCTCTTCCGTGAACTGGGGACAGTGTGGTTCCCTCTTGTGCCAGTGTGGTTGGGAAAATAAGTCCATCAGTTTTTATAAAGCAATTGTGTCCTACAGTGCTAAGCGTTTAGAAAAGCAATGAGGAACTGAATAGCTCTGTCTTCAGAGGAGGCTTTGAGTAGCATGCAGTAAGCAGGAGCCTAGGGCTGTGTATAGAGCAATAAGGAAAAGACAAAATATTGAATAATCCACTAATTAATGATCAGTGTTGGTCCCGTGTGTGGAATAAAGCAAGAACCCTGTGGAAAAACACCCTGTGCTCCAGCAAGTGAAGACTGTCATAGCAATGACAAACACAGGCCTGAATGAAGGTTGTGTCTGTGCATCTGTGGCATATCCAAACTTTTAAGATCACAGATTTGTGACATAAAGGTTGGCTCTTTAACTGCAGCTTTCAGTGTGTAATGGATCTGACAGTAAGAGTTGAACCATCTTTTGGGGGGTGTTTGTATAATACTGGTCTAGAGGGACCGTGCCACTCCTTTCCCCTTGCCTGAAGGTGCAGGAGGTTAAGCAAGACTGCTAACTTCATCTGACAAGAACTACGTGAAATATATGTTGTAATGTGGGGAAATGTTGGTGTACAGCAGCTGGAGTGCTCACTAATAACTGGGAGGTGTTGTGTATCGGGTTAGTTGAATAGTCTGAGGAAGGGACAGAAGTGGGAATGAAAGCAGGACTTAAGATAAGCTGTGAATTGGGAAGTGCTTACATGTGTGTTGTTTTCTGTGAACCACTGCGATGAGTTTACCTTATTTCCCCCCAGACTGCCAAAGGGTACTAAAACCAGGAAGGCAGGATGACAAAGAAATACAAGTAGGTTAAAGCAGGTCTGCCTTTCTGAAGGGAAAGGTTTTGGGACATTGTGTGGAAGATGTGAAACGTCAGGAAGGCTGGAAAGTAAGACGTAGAGGCGTTTGGCCTGCTGACAGCACTCCTCAGAGGTGGGAGTTCAGTAAATTAATCACAAATAAAGTTAAAATTCTTCTTCTCAGTGGTTTACAGCTTGTGATCCATGAGTTGCAGGTGCTTGTTGGACTACATCAGGAAAGAAAGTTTGTATAATGCTGCACTGTAGTCTGTGCATATGAAATTTCTCAATGGTCAATGTCCGCAGTGGAAATTTTGGGGGATCCGAAAGGTGGGAAAAACTCTGCTGTTTTCCTCTCATTAAGTGAACAATATGTTTGGTTTTGAAAAGGCCAAACAATGAATCAGGCTTTAAAATGGAAGAACTGTAGGTGTTCTCGGTGACTTGCACCTGGGTATGCAAGATTGATGTGCCGGTGTGACTCAGCGTGCGTGCAGCTGGGAGTGGGAGTCCCAAGAACACCTTCCTGGGGCAGGACGGATGAGACCCGCTCCTGCAGAGCGTGTGTTTGGAGAGATCCAAATGTGTGGGGCCAGACACGCACCTCCTAGGCATGAGCTTTGCTAAACTGTGACTCGTCTCCCTGGAGCTGTGCTGGAAATTGTGTCACTTGAAAAACTGAAAAGTGGACAGGGCACAGCGCTGGAGGAAGTCTCTCCCTGCACAACGCTAATGATCAGCTCTTACAGTCTTGCATCCCAGAAACACAGGGCAGGATTCTCCTATCTGCAGGATGGTTTTTTATTTCCAGTGCTCTGCTTCGTGCCCAGGAATCCTTCTGGCATTACTTGAGGACCCAGGGTGTGCAGGGAGAGTAAAATACTGGAATTGAGATGTATCCTACAGATCTGAGAAGGGAGTCTGCCTGTGTCAGGTGGGGATGTGTATTCTCCTTGGTGCGTGTGTCTGTAGCGCCTATTACCAGCTCTGAGAAATGCATGTATTCATCAGAAGGAGAAAATATCCCTTTGTGTTTATTCTTATTTAACATTGTTTACACAGAAAATGGAGAAACACATCTTTAACCGTCATGTACTATTTAAAATTATGTCAGTACACCATGCAGTGCTCATTCTGTAAACATCTACTCCACCATGTGGTCTCTGGTAGCTAATGCTGTTCTGCTCTGTATGGCCACTCGTGTTCTGCCTGGAGCACACTGCAGTGGTTATGTTAAATAGCCTTTGTGAAGGCTTCCAGAGCTCTAAATTAAAAATGCAGAAAGCTGGGAAGGGGGGAGAGAGTTGGGAGGGGGATTGTCTGTAACTGGAGTGTTAGAATGTCTTGCTACCTAATTGCCTTAGAACGTGTAGGCTTGAATGAATCCTCTTTAATGAATAATAGGCAAATGCATAAATCGCAAACCCCAAGCACCCGCATGATGAAATGCTCACTAATGAAGACTCTGACTTCTCCGACAACAGCAGGTGTAGAGTTGATTTGTAAAATGTCGTGAATATAACAGGTTTAAAGTGATATATTTATTAAAAGAAACAAGTCTTCCATGTGTTCCTCTTGTATTCACTCTCGCACTGCACACCTACTCTTCCTGCATGATATTGCAGGCTGCAGTCTCTCAGCAGTTTCTTGCTGTTACTCTTGCCTCAAAGTGCAACAATAGAGACCAATTACCCTCTGTCTCTGCTTGTGTTGCAATAAGCCTGAGGTCCCCCCACTACCTTTTCAATTTCAAATCCTAACCCTGTCAGTAGTGCCATTTGTGGATTTGAACTCCCTGGCTTTGTGTGCAATATTATCTAGAGATTCACCTGGTACTGATCCAATGAACCAACGCAACCTTACAAAGCTGAAGGGAAGACTGTAGAGTTTTCTTTGTATTAAATCATATGCCATGAAAAAGGATTTCTTTAACTCTTTTCCTCCATTATTCTCCGTATCTCACCTTGTGGAAATGGGTCTGTTAGTAAGAGACTTGGACTCACATAGTAGGAAAAATGAATAGGGGAGGGAGAAGAACCCAAGTGAAAGGAAAGCAGAGGTCCTAGAAGTTTTTGTAACTTGGAGATTCCAGAAAGAAAATACACAACTTGAAAGAATAGGAAGCAGCCCTAAAAATAAACCTAGCGTAGGCCTTGGTACTAAACTTTCCTCAGTTCTAGCAAGGGACAAGGATGTTTTCATTAAAGCAGCTGCATAAGAAGTCCTTAAAACCTCTGAAGAGTTAAGCCCCCAGAGGCAAAGAGGTTCTGTCCAGCAAGCTGAATGCTGGTCTGAACATCTTTGGTTTTACTGAGTTGAGCTGGTAACCTCTTGAGATCTGGCTGTCTCCCAAGTAGGGAGGCATAAATACTGCAAAATGTTTCAGTTTCCATTTCAATTTTGAAACTCATTTGCTTTGACTGAATTTGCACTGTGTTTATGTAAATTTGAAAACACTGTAATAAATTTATCTACTGGTAGAAAATAGAAATTTTAGAAAAAGGCTGAAGAACATTTATGAAAAGCAAATTCTAATTCAACAAGTATAACAACAGAACCCGATTTAAATGTACATTGTCACAGAACAGAAATGCAGTAAGTGGCATGTATATCTAGCAAAACCTAATCATCACAATCCAAAATTCAAGCAATTGTTAACAGCTTAAATATTTTAAAAGACATATGTCATTTTTGTGTCAGCAATGAGTGATACAAAACCCAGGTTTTCACAGTATGAATGATGGCCACAGTCAGGTAATAGCAGCAGTTTGCTACTTTTTTGTAGAAAGCTCACCTGCTCCTGATTACACCTTTCTCTAACCTGTGAGAGTCTGTATGTATGTCTGGTCTTAAATACTGAAAGGTACTGTATTATATTAGAACATAGTTGTTTCCCATTGTAGAGCTGCTGTTTCCAGCTCGTACCTGTATTTCCACTTTGCCTACCCAATGCTTGAAGCAGCAGGTAAACGGTTAAGCAATGGAAGTAGCAACCGATGTGTACTGGAAATGAACTATTTTAAGCTTGGTAGAGGGAATTGAAAAGCAGTGCAAGATGCAATTTTTAAGTTATCCTGTTCAAGTGCTTGCATTGGAGGTACTACCACAAGGGAGATCGCATCATCTGGGAGCAAGAGAATATAATGAGTGCAGGATCTGTAATAGGCATGTGGGAGACTCTTACCGTGTGTTTTGGTCATGTCCTGATATACGTGAGCTTTGGGAGACAGTTCTACATGTAATAGAGTCAATAATCAAATCAGAAGTACCAAGGAACACAACTTGATGTTTGCTTAGGGAGACCACAAGTTTGCAACAGATGAACAAAGAGAGAGTGTGGAAGATACAAATTTGTCTTTAGGCAAAAAGGAAATAAAAAAGACTTACAGGAGAAAAAAATTACACTGTTCCAGACTGGAAAGAAATAGTAATGCCTCCATCAGAAATTAAATTAATTGTTCTTACATTGATAAAGATGTGATATATCACATCAAAGACTAGCTAAATGATATTTGGAAATTAATTGGGATCCTATTAAATAGAGCTCAGAGGAGCTTCCCAAATGAATAACTTGTTTGTCAAGCATTGCTTCTTTCTGTTTATAAAGTTTTCTTGAGTAAAGACGACTATTTTCAACTCTTCTTGCTTGAAATATGAACTATGGGATTCATCACTTAGCAGAGGTTCATGGCGAATTTAGATATTGCAAATCGCAATGCCTTGGTATCTTACATAAATTAGATATTGCTTACTTCTGTTCCCTATAGGAATGACTTATACAATGTTACCCAAAAAGTCCCAAGCCCCAAATATAATATTGACAACCCATGTATGAATTTAAAGTTTGCTTTTGGTGCTCTGTAGCTTGCCCACTTTAATGTGCTTTGGAGAGTAATATAATGGAATCAAAATATGCTTGCTTTCTATAGTGCTATTAGTTTGAAATAAAGCTAAAACAAAATGTAAATGGGACACTTCAATCATAAGGGGGTATGATTTGAGGTTCTGATCTCTTAAGAAAGTTGTTCTGTACAGTAAGCATGCTGTTTGTTGGGAATTGTTCCAAAATACAGTAAGGCTTATGATGATCACTGCAGTTTCTGTTTGTTAAATGAAAACCACATTCCTATGATGCTGTTCTTCTACCAATTTTATCCCAGTGTAATTACACCTACGGCTCTGAATGTACTTCTGATGTTATACCAATGTCCGTGAGATCAAAAGAAGGTAGGATTGGTTGAGCTGATTGGAGAGACACTTTACATTAAAACAAAACAAAAAAAGAAATAGAAAAAAAAGAGAGAAGTATTCTATAATGTGTTTTGCTTTATCGTGGGATGAAGACAACAGTCATGAACTGTGGAATTGTTGGGGTGTCCTGAGAAGAAACGCAACTCTTCTCTAGACAAGCAGACTAGTGATGACCAAGACAAGGTGGTGGCTTTCTCCACCACATCTCTGGTTTCATCGCCTCACTTTTTTTTTAGCATTTCACCTGACTGTCTCTAGCTTTTATTTGGGATTGATATATGCAGTCATTTGTTTCATCTGCTAGAGAAGTGGAAGCATGTTCCTTTCTTTTTGTCAATTAAACTTAAGTTTTTTGGCCTCTAGATTCTTAGAATTTTTGTTGAAGGATAGCACCACCGGAGTAAATCTCTATTGTTTACGTAGGTGTGTTTAAAAGATTAAGGCTGAACAGACATTCTCATAATAGACCAGGGATCAATGAAAGCTCTTGTTTTCTCAAGAAGATTTAAGGCTTAGCAATGAAGTTGATTTTTTTGTTTGTTTGCTTGTATTATATAGAAAGTTGTATTTCTGTCTGGGCTTTTATTATTTCTGTGGGCTTTGTCTGATCTTTCATAGAATTCCTGAGCTGATCTCAGGTCCCAATTCCTGAAGATCTGCTTGAGCTTCACTGGTCCCAAGTTCAGACTGAGACTGTAGAAGGGATTTATCTCCCAGCTTATATCAGTGGCCAGAGATTTTCTAGGTGATCTCTGCACTAGGGAAGGGAAATGATTTCCGCCTCGTACCTGTGCCTCCTCCAGATTTTTAATTTCTTGTGTGTTTACCCTACCACTGGCACATTGAGTTTTAATGGGGCTTCACTGAGAAAGGAATATTACTCCGTGGGACTGAGAGCAGCAGAATCAAACGTAATACAATGTAGTAAGAGGGATATGAGTCAGGGCAGGAAGAAGAAGCCAAGGTGGCATATATGTTTCATTGCCCATGAGATTTGATGGCCAAAAAAACATTTTACCTTAGTGCCGTGGCTGGCTAACTTTTGCATACGCAATTGCAGGAGGTAAAGAGACTAAGGCCCTGGGTTAGCAGAACAGTTACACTGATGCTTTAAATCCCTTAAGCAAATACTTAATGGCCATTGATTTCAATGCTCTTAACAGCTTTGCTGAGTCAAGGCCTGACTGAGGGCAAAGTAAAGGCCTGGTGATGCAGTGCATGAATTATCCTCATGGCTATAGACCCCCAGCTGCAGCACTGAAGAGACAGGAACCTCGAGGGCCAGGCAGGCTCTTCCAGCACCAGTGTGGCAAGCTGGTAAATGGGGAAGGATAGAGGGAACATCTGTGTTGTGAATGGGAAGAAGGCTGAATGACCAAAGATGTTTCTGTAGATATTCTGCTGCTCACATTGTTTCTAACAGTGGCTGTTGCTGCAGGCTTTCCCTATCCTCAGGAGAATTCACTTTTTTTTTTCTTCTGTGAGAATAACTGATTCTAACACTCCAGCTGCAGAATACAGCCCTAAACCTATATCTGAAGCCAGGAGATGCTGCAGCCCATGTATGTACTTTGTGTTGTGTTTTTTTGTGTGTGCAGGTGCTCCCTGATGGGGTTCGATTTAAACCGGCACTGGGCAAATCCGTCTCCATGGGCTCATCCCACACTGCACGGAGTGAAGCAGCTCATCATTGAGATGTACAACAACCCGGTGAGTGGGGAAAGGTAACACCAGAACAGCCAGTCGGCTAAGGTACTGTCTGTCTCCTCCTGCGGGGTTGTGCAAGCTGCCAGCAACTCTGACGTGGCTTAATCCAGTGGCAAACCGAAACAGGAGAGAAGTGAGCAAACACCACCCTGACTGCATGAGATCAGGGAACATCTGAAGTGTCTTTTGTTGCAGGAAGCATTGGAGTGGAGAGAGCAAGTGAAATGAAGTTCAGCTCCGATTAAATATGAAATAATGCTGAAAGCAGGGCCTAAATTCAATCGAGCTGCTCTCGTGATGTCCTGAGCTGGATTTGAAACAGCAGGCCTCCCAAATTGAATTACTGAATGGCATTGATGCTTAATCCAGAGCTCCGGCAGGGGTTGCTATGTAGCGTGCAGAGCAGGAGGAGGATAATATTTGCAAATATTATATAAATACACACGCACACACTCATGCTCACTCAGAGAAGCAGAGGTGTTCTTGAAGGTGAAATCTTAGCTAATCAGAGGAGATGGATTGCAGGGAATATGGAGAAGAGGAGTGGGAGGGAGGCAGACAGCTATTGAATGTTTGACATCAAAGTGCAGAAGGATTATTGAATGTGGCACCTAAGGAAAAACTGCTGAACAAAGATGGAGATGGGTAGGAAAAAATCACTACAAAAAAAATAAGAGGAAATTTTATAGCTTATTTTTTCTGTATGGAATTCCTGAAATTTGTCCTTTCTTTCTGCTTCACACTATGGAGATGGCATTTGAATTTTTTATTTCCTGGATTTCTTTCTTTCTGTTAGTGTGTTTAAAAAAAAAAAAAAAAAAAAAAAAAGGTTTGCTTTGTTAATAAAGAAGATTCTTAGGATTCTTACCCTTGGCTACATCACGTATAGAGTAAGAACTACTTTAACTCCTGGTTCTGCCAGTACATCTTAACTGAACCATTTATCTTCCAGATAGTAGCAATACCTGTACAGAAGGGGTTTTAGGCACAAAAAAGATAAGTTGATAGATAGGAATCCACCCCATATTTAGTACACTATTGTATGTAAAATATTTTCTAAGATTGCTAATTGTTTGGCTCAGAATGTTTTTCTATTCTGTTTGTGCCGCACCTAGCACTGTGCCTGTGACTAAGGCTCTTAATACATCCTGTACTAGACTGATGATGATGCAGAGTAAAGAAAGGAACATTCCAGCTAGTCTGGTCTTTCTTCTCTTTCCTGCTCCAAAGAACAAGACAATTTTGTTGTAGGAGAGGGAAGAGCACGCAGGCTGCATTGTCTGAGAAGAAAGTTTTTTCCAGGGATAAATAGGTCCTTAAACATTACAAGAAGGTTGGGTGAGGTTGGGTGTAGGGAAAATCCTTAAAAAAAAAAAAAAAAAAAAAAGGCAGATGGTCTCCACACTATTAAAAGTCACTGTCAGAAAAATAAAGCTATTCCTGGGGGAAAAATTCTTTTCAGCTTTGTCCCATTCCAAGGAAGCTTTGACAACTCTGGTAGTTTTCTGTTGCCCTATGTGCAAAGAATGAATTTATTTGCTGTGGTAGCTGAAATGAAAAATCAAAAGAAATGTCTGGTCAGAGTTGTTTTGAAATGGAAATCTTTTTCTCCTCCATCTCTCTGTCTCCCACCCCTCCCCAGTGATCAACCTGAGATGAACCAGTTCCAGTTCATTTCCTTCTGAGGGAAAGGAAAGGAGCCTTTCAAACACAAATGTAACATTTCATTTCAGGGTTATTTAATTTTTTTTAAATGCAATTTAGGATTCTTTTTTGGATTAAACTACTAGCAAAGTTCAGATGTCTCTTCAGAGTTTCATTTCTTAGTGAATTAGCTACTCACCAAAAAACCTCTGTTGTCTGGTTTTATGATCCCCTAGTCAATACCAACCTTTCTGACAGTTTGAGACCTTCAGCAATACAAGGCAGGAGAAGGGATTTTGTTTTTTTTTCAGGCAATACCAGATTCTTAGTCCCTCTGATCCCAGTAATATTTGTATGAAAAGACCATATCCAAAGTGCTGGGACAAAAGGGGAAAACATGCCAGCTGCCTCAGAGAGAGGGCATGGGGCTGTACATGTGCCATGCTGCTTTAATAGTGACTGGTTTTATTAAGTACTTGAGATAAAAACCCTCCCTTCTCCTCCTGACAGACTGCCAGAATAAAAACCTGCTTTGAATCACTTCAGGCTGCTAGAGATTTTAACTACTGTCCAGGTGTGGAGTAGAACTTTTAGATGAGTAGCACACGATAGTTGGTTGGCTGCATGCATGGGTGAACCAGTTGCAAGGGGGCTGTTGTCAAACTGTGACGGATCAGGGTATATGCATCTGAACAGGTTCATCCTGCCAGCTTCTCCTCACCTGAAGTCTCCCTACACTGGGGAACATGAAATGAAATAAAATGCAAAGTAATGATCCCAGCAAAATATTGTAATAAAAAATAAGCTCTATCGCTCCCCCTCCAGACAAGATCTGTCTTGAGGAGCTGCCCACAGGAGATTGGGTTGTTTAAAGCAGAGGAAGTTCAGCTTCATGTTGCTATTCCAGAATGGCTTGGTGCAGGCCCTTTAGATGTATTCATTCCCTTTAAATCATTTAAGGAAAATTAGCTGCCATAAGAGCATAAAACCACATTTTAAGTATTGCTGTATAGGAGGATTTTTCTTCTGCTGCTGCAGTATGGAAGATAAGCTATTTCCTTTGAAAAAAGTTCATTCTGGAGGGGGGAGGATGACTGACACAGAAATAAGTCAAGTGGGTATGAGGCACTCACACAATGCTATAGCTACAGTGATTCCAGCATTGAATAGTCCAAGGCTAAGTGTTTACTGTAGTTACTGTATAAAAATAAACCAAGGCATACGTGGTTCTCTTTTGTTTTTCTGGGTTCTGCACAGCATGGTTATTTTTAGAGTTTCAAATTCCATAATGACCATAGCTTTAGGAGGAAGTGGATGGGTCAAGAAATCGGAGATCAAAAGCTTCCTATCATTCTCTGTCATTGATTCTGAAACAATCACTCCTGACAGTAAGTCATTGTTACTGTGTTGGTCTATGTGAATTGAGGGGATATTCTCAGCTCTGAATCTAGTTGTGTCAGTATTGCAGATGAGACTGAAGTGACAGATTTGCTCTTCTACATCTTGTACTGCTGGCTGAAGATATTTCTATGCTCAAGTACCTTTCCCTGCACATATGCCAAACATCACTGCCTTCCCACCTCTCCACCAGAGTGACACATGTAGATGCTTCCCCTATTCATGCTGGACCAGGTTAGATGAATTAGCTCAGCAAACTCAGCTGAATTCTGCCTGAAGTACCTCAAACGATGTTCTTATGAACTGTTCCAGCAACCAAACTGTGGGGCCAGGAAGTTCTTGGGGGGTGATAATGCACTTCATATAGAGAGCTACTTGGAGAATGAATGTCTGTAGCCCAGGTAAGGAATCTAATAAATCATATAAGCACAGCTGGATTTAAACACATGAACAGTCTGGTTGACTTCAACAGTGTTCCTTGTGTGCTTCTGGTTAAGCAGATGCTTAAATGTTTTGGATAGGGGGTCAAGTGCTCAGTAATGGCAAGCTCAGAATATGGATGGTCTGTGGAGATCAAACAGTGCTTATCTCCGGGATAATGTGAAGCCTCAGAGATGGAGAGCAGTAGAACTGCTTGATTGGCTGGACAGGGTTCATGTGGCCATACAGCACTTTTCCTGAGGAACAAATGAGCTCTTTAAAACAGATTTAATGAGTGAACTTAGGTAGCATGTTCAGTGTTGGCTCAGTCCCCTTGAGTGTGTACATTGTGATATGGTCTTTAATCACAGGGGCTCGTGTTATTCTCTTGTTCAGATCCTTGCCTCACTGAGTTCTGGAAAACTTTCACATAATAAGCAGCTATTCAGAGTTTTGTTTTAGCTTGTGTTCATTGTGGAGCCTTGTCCTGTATTTACTGTGTGCTGTTCAGATCCTGCACCGAGGATAGGATTGTTAATCTCCTTGTGGGGTTTTTATTTTGCTTATTGCTATACCATGAGAGCATTTCAGAAAAATTAATTATTTTTCTTGGCACCTCCGTGAGAGACAATTACATTATCCTTGTATGAATCGGGAACAGAGGTAGAGACAGTTATGGCAGAAGTACCTACTCATTCGAGATAAATAATTTAAGATGACTGGGACCAGATTAGTTTCATGTCATTCACCTGTTTTCATTGCCTATTGTCATTGAAGCCAGAGTCCTACATGCAAATGTTTCTTGTATTAGACAGTATTCACCTTGTGCCCTGAATGAGCTGGAGACCTGGGGGGGCGGGGGGGGATGCCTACCTGATGTGTGCTCATTAATTATCACCTCCTTTGTCATGGACACATACCAAAGCCTTCAATTATTTTTGCACAGGCAACTTTTCTCTTTCCATTCCTTATTTTGTAGTGTTGCAGCCTTTGCATACTTTTAATGCTATTCTGAGTGAAAGCTTTCCTTGATTCAAAACAAAAGATACAGCTGAAATGCAGCCCCAGCGTGCTGTGGTCTGACTCATCTGCTGGGCTGGAACCTTTAGATCCACCACACAGACACCTGCCACATGAGCTGATGAATTGACTGATGGCAATCTAGTATTGCTGTGGACTGGCGTGAGGGAGGGAAAGAGACACTTTGCCTGTGGGCTTTGTGAGTATCTGCTGACAACAGAGTTAATAAGAAGGGATGAGTAAACAGTGCTGCAGACATGGAGGGTGGCATTTAAGGCTGAATAACAACTTTTATGGTTTTGAGAGCTTTAAGATCCCATGTGCTGGCTTAGACTTGAACAAAAGCATCATATTTTCCCAGTCTTGCTGTGTTTTGTTTTTGATCCATGTAGGCTTGGGTGTCCAAGCAGTAGGACTATGGAAGAACCGACAGATGTCTAATAAGCCAATGTAACTCTAGATTCTTTGGCAGATGACTATTCCTCTCTACAGGAATATATATGCCTTCTTCCAAGCATATTGGACATACTCTGTTGGTTCTGTGTTACCATCCATCTCTATACCCTTCTTTAGAGACAGGTGGATATCCTTCCCTGGGGTTGGCTCCCCTCAGTACATCATGCGTCTTCACTACTGCAGGAAGACAGCAGAGACAGCTTGGCCTGGGGAAAAGGCATGAGCTGATCTGTTTTCCAGCTTGTTGCTTTCTCTGCTGATTGGCCCGGATACTAGAAAGCAGATGAGGTTGAATGTTGAGTGGATGCATAGCAGGTTAGCGTAGCCAGTTGAGGGGAAATGTATTCTCTCTCTGACAATCCCTAACTCATTAGAGTTGACTGTATTACTCAGCTAAGTGGTTTCCTCTAGGTTTTCCCACCATCATTGCCAAAGGATATAGTCTCAGACCTCCCCTGTGCTCACACACTTTTTCACATTTATTTACTCATTCTGGTACTGAGCTCTGTTCATCCCCATCAGGAGATTACATATGTTCTTACCCCTCCAAACCACTCTCCATCTCTTTCGAAGATGCAATTCGGGTGTTAATGCTTGACATAGGCATTCAGTCACCACTGCCCTTCTGCATGCAGCTCTCACTGACTAGTGCTGTCTTCTGACACTGTTTAGACCGGTGGGAGTCACTGCTGTTGTTAACCCTCTTCTTTCCTAGGTTTTCAGTAGCCACATCTGTAGTGTACTATCAAGGAGAGTAGTTTTGACTGTTCAGGAGTCATGTTCAAATTGTGGTGATGATAGGGGAGTGCTACATGTGCTGCAGATCCAACCCCCAACTTTCTGCGTTATCCTGAACTTTTGTAGTGATGAAAATCAGAAGCTTTGTTTTTATAGTGACCCTGGTTATAAAGGCAGTGCCACATTTTGAGGGAAGCATTCTGGTTCCATGGAAAGCTAGGTCACAACATGCAGACTTGGAAACCTTTAGCTGATACTTTACAACTTGCAACTATCCCTAATGGCAATGCTGCTTTAGTGACCTCCCATTCTCTCTGCTTTTGGCAGTGCTACATTCTTTACCAGACAACTCCACATTAAGAGGGAAGAAAAAAAAAAAAAAGGCAGATGGTCTCTTAGATGTATATACTTTGCTGAAGCGTGACATAAATTTTCTTTTTGTCAGTCCTGCAAATTGTGTCAATCTTAGAGGCTCTACTTCCACTCATCTCATGAAATGATGTTATTAGTATTATCATCAATGTGATACTGGATAGTTGACAAAGTATAATAACAGATTTTTGCAAGAGTTTCATATCAAAATTGCACACTTAGGCTTCTTATGCTATAAACCCACAAGTACTATTATCTAATCTAACATTTGAATGACTAGAACCAATTGTTTTCTGCTCAAAAATTCTTTTTCCCCTCATCATCTTCCCTGCTCCTGTTATGAATTGAAGCAGCAAAGTGGAATATATTTCACTGCAAAATTATAAACTGATTCTCATTCCAGCTGAAGCCAGTTTGGATGTTAATAAATATTTGGAAAGGCTGTGGGTTAAGGTTTGGTATTGCTCAGAAGTCACTCAGAGCCAAACAAATCAGCTGAGGTCTGCATCATCTGGTATATTGAGTCATAACAGATTAACATAGTGTAATGAGATCTGTAGCATAACACGCTACCTGGCTCCATTTTGCTTTTAGCAGAGCCCTGAGACTTCCTTCCCCAGCTAAACAACACAATATTAATGAATAATCATTGTTAACACAATAATGAATTCTAACAACCTACTAAGAGGCAACATTTAGTTCCTCAGATATCCTGGGTTGTCATTTGTACCTGATGGTTTTCAGTCATCAAAACAACTTTCATCAGGCACCAATTTCCACCAATAATTCTCAACCTAATATAATGTATGTTATTCTGAGTTCTTCTTAGGCAAAATGGCCAATATGCTGCCTCTTATTTCTCTCCTTCTCTTCTGAAATGAGAGGAGATATCACCTCTTCTTATGCAGTATGTGTTCAACTGTGATAACCTTGTGGCTGCTTTCAGTGATGTTTGTGCCGGTTTGTTGCCATTGTAAAAATGCCCTGTACCACTTCCATCTTGCCAGTCCCTACTGACTGAAGGGTAACGTGTTAGAATTGCAAATATAGTTCTTATTTCAGTCCTTTGTTGAACAAAATGCCAGTAAGGGCAACCCTTCTTTCACTGCTTGTAGGTCATAATTTAGTTGTGGAATGGATGGATCATTGTCTGATGCCGTAGCTTTTGCTAGCAAGTGCTTTGGATTTTGACTTTTTCTGTCATCCTGTTGGACTAGCATAGTAGAAGTTACTAATGCTCTAGCTAACATTATACTTCATACAAACTGTTTAAAAATATTCCCATTAAGCTCTTCCCATTGTTAAATATGAATATGCTGGATATCTGACAAAAGTAACTGTCATGTGCATGACCAGTTTGTTAGCTACGGTATTTTCTGATAAGCGGTCTTGTGAGAGTGGGAGTAACAGTGGAGAAGAATTCCTCAGTTTCACTCAGTTTTAATAAGACTGCTTCCACTTTGTTCTTGGGATAAAAACTGTTGTGCCACTAATAAGTTCTATATTTCTGCTACTTAAAGCAGCTTCCATCTTAGCAGCTTCCTTCCGTCTTTTAAACGTGCAATATTAGAAGGAACTTGCTAGCAGCAGAGCTAGTTAGCCACTAGAATAGATTATTTACAGGAGATGATGAATCTCTACCACTGGAGGGTTTTAAGACATTTGCTGGGAAAGGTTTAGATAGAGTTAAGTCCCTTCTGAGGCAACAGAATACATTCAATGACCTCTACAGGTTCCCTTCTCATCTCCAATTAATCTACGATCTTTTCCCCTTCTCTTTGATTTGTTTCAACATGTAAATTGCCTCCATGCATATCTTGTAATGTATATATACATTTGTATATATATAAGTGAATCTATAATTTCTCTGATAATGTCTTAGGAATCATTGACACCATTAGACAAGGTCCCACCTGGAACTGTGAACTCGTTCTTAAAGTGATGGTTGTGGAAGGAATGTGCTGTTCAGTCCACCCTCTGCAAATAACCTGGTTTTTGTAACAGCTCTGGGAATTACAAGCGACATTTCATCTAAACTAGACAGGTTTTTTGTTTGTTTCTGTTTTGTTTTGTGTTTGTCACAGTGATGTGTTCATAATCTAGCTCCGGACATTGCTCCATTGCACTTTTGTCAAATACTCTAGACTCCTTAGGGAATGTGTCTACATCTACCAAACTTCTTTCTGTACTCAGTGTGCTAATCATATGACTTTGGTAATCTCTGACACAGGTGTTTTTTTTTTTTTTTTTTCTGTCCCCTTTTGGTAATGTTTGTCTCTAGAGTAGGCACTGTTTCAGCTAACCTGCCTCTCTCACAGAAGAATGAAACATTTTAATCCCAGAGACCAAAACCAAAATCTTCTCGGTTTCAATGCAGTGACAGTTTTTGTTTGTACCTGACACTGCAAAGCTGTTCTCCATTACATTGCAACACCTGTTTGAAGCATCTGCAGACAAATTAGCATGTGGTTCACTGTAATATCTCTAAGTTGGTATCCCTTTAGTTAACCTTCTCAGTTTCCCAAATGTTGTGGTAATATTTGCAACCTGTGACTTGGGGCACCTGTGTGCAGTAGCACTTGCAAGTGGCTGTGCTATACATATAAGTCAGGCACATTTTTCTTTTCTGTAGTTCACCATTCTGAGAAATCTTTGTACTGCTGTTTTTTGTTTGGGGCAGACATGTTAGTTATGACCTCCACCTTGCAGTGATCTACTGTACACCTTATTATCTTTTCTTCTGGGTTTTTTATTGCTATTACATGGAACTCGCATTGTTGCTTTCTTAGTTTTAGCTCAGCAGCCCTGTGTCTTTCCACAGCTCTTTAGGGCCTTTAGTCAAACTCTTCTTCTCTTTTACCTTGGATCAAAATATTATCCATCAAAGCTTTAGTACCCTCTCTACCATCAAAACATGGTTGTATTTTCCTGGGACATGCCTAGGGGGCTGAACACAACTCAAACATCCCTCTGAGGTGATAGTGTCTCCTAAAATAGTTTTTGAAGATGTACAGCCATGTTCTCTGTTTTTCTAGGGGCATCTGCCAGCACCCTGCTGATGAATCAGAGCCATTTCTTCAAAGAATTTACCCCTTGTCAATGGAGGAAAATATTCCCTTTATATAATATACACATTTTTTTGGTCTGCACGTACACCAGAGGTTCTGTATGGATTTTTTTTTTCTCCCTCTTGCATCTTCTTTCTGCTTCTACCTTCTGTAATTCCTACAGTTGTAATGTTTTCAAATTCCTTTTTTAGTGTCTGCACTGGGGAGAGTAGCATTAATCAGGGAGTGGCTGACATGTTCAGTTCTGTGTTGAGAGTTTCGCTGAGCCTGGGAGACATGTTTAAGCTCCTCCTCAGTAATTCTGGTTTCATGTTTCTCCTCCCCTTCTCTGTTTTTCAGGGAGACACAGGGTTTGAGAATTTTTTTTACCCACTTACGAAAAATTCCCCCTTCGTGTCTGCTCTCCCACAAGTGCTTCTATAAACTGTGTCAGAGTCAAGGTCACTGACAAGTCTGCTTCACTCAGTGGCTGCATTTGAACTGATGAGCACTGAGGAGAATGAGCTCCTGCACGATGCAGCAGTCAATTCCAGCTGGCTCTTGCCAGAGCTTCTTAGAGATGGGGCTTCTCACAGGATGCAAGTGAAAATGCCTGGAACGAGCTGATCCGTTTTATTTTTCGTACTTCAGACAGCATTGGGAACATGCTCTTTGTTCATGCAGCTCAATTTTCTGCCTGGGATTGCATTTGCCTTTTAAGACACAGGGGCAAAGTCACTGCCAGGGCTTTTTTATTTAATACAAAAGAGCTCTTAGTATTCAAAAATGATTTAAAGACAGCTGGCCAAGTGTTTGACCTAACTATGTCTGTTCGTGCTATTCTACTGGTGCAAGATAGCTGTAATAGAGGCTTACCCAGCCAGTGGACAATTAGCCCAATGTATGCAGTGAAGATGGGAAAAGTGAAATGCTGATTTTAAATGAGGATATTGACATAATAGCATCTCAATCAGTGGGCACTGGAATAGCAGTGTAAAATTACTCACGAATAGCAGAGGAAACCAAGCCAGTGGAGGAGTGACATTGTAGATAAAAGAAAG
>VXAA01004871.1:1578318-1606081 GCA_013399115.1 Anseranas semipalmata
GGGGGGGGGGCAGACAGGAGGGTGGGGAGGGTGGAATTGTATCAACAAGTACTGAACAGTCTCAATCTCTAGGCATTAAAATATCATGCCAAAATGGGATGGTAATGGTAAGCATCCTTTTAATAGTATGGTAAGAGCAACCAAAGAAGCTACAAGGGCTCAGAGTGTAATTATGGGGACTGGGTAAATGTCATGATCAAATTTGATGTAGAAACTGCATTTATATACTTTTAAAATGAAGTTGTCTTGGAGCAAAAAATCAGAGAGCCCAAAAGAGAAAAGTAGATTTTTTTTGTTATTCCTGAGCGAGGATTAAGTCTTGATTGAAGATGTAACTGTCACAGAATCATTCTATAATAATAAACATGCTCAAATCCATCATTCCTGGTGGAGTATAAAAGCTACAAAGTCTTTAGGTTTTCACACACTTTTGAAAAGGGAACAACATAAAATGGAAAAGAAAACTAAAAGGAGTAGCTAAAAGGGCAAAACAGAGCAAAACAACACTTTCAGGTGACATGGCAACTATAGAAAAATGCATTCCTAAAATGCTGTTTTTATATCTTTACCATCAGGGAGTAAGTGTATTACCCCTATTTGAAAAACTCCACAACTTTAAAAAAGGTCACATGAGAAGTTTCCAAAGGGGAGTATAATACTGAAGAAGGCCATTAGCGGTAAAAAGTCTTTGAAGTCTTGCCCAAGTGAACTAAGGAATAAACCCCAATACACTCTGGCAAGTTAAATGCAAAACTGTAATAATATAGGACAAAAACAATTTTGAAGAATAACTTGCTAAAGGCATAAAAACTAATAATAAAAACTTTTTTCAAACACATCGGAGGCAAGAAGGCTGCCCAAAGGTCTGTAAGGTTGATAGATGATCAAGATGTAAAAGAAGTGCTCAAGGAAAATAAGGTCATTGCAGAAATGCTAAATGAATTATTTGCTTTGGTGTTCACTATAAGAAGCCTAGAGGGAATTCCCAAATTAGAGCTGTTTTTTATAAGGGGCAAGTCAGATAACATGGAGAAGAGTGGTACAATGCTACATGTAATTTTGGAAGAGGAATTTATACTTCACAAGCCTGTTAGCCTTTTTTGGAGGACTTGATAAACATGAAGATAAATGTAATCCACTACCTGTTGCATATTTTGAATTCTAAAAAGCTTTGGGAAAATTGCTGACCAAATGATTTTAAAGAAATTATGAATACAAGTTGTCATTGGATGAGATGGGCAGCCTTCCTTAGGATTAAAGACAAATGAAGTTAAAGGTGAGTTTTCAGAACAGGTGGAAGTTACATTTGCAGATTGTTTGGGATTATTCCAAATACTCATAAATTATTCAGAAAAAAGAATGAATTTTTGTCATATTATACCATATTTGATGTAGTCGAAGTTGCACCGCAGAAAGATCTTATGATGCTGAGTGGTAAAATGGCAGATGACATTCAGTGTCAATAAAGGCAAAAAAAATTGCATTGTAAACTTGTGCTGTTAGCCTATCAATGATCAGCTGGGCTCAAGACAGCAAAGACTGTTAGATTCATCGCATGGTACTTCATAGGTTAACCTGTGTCTTGGGTAAAGTGTACGATTCTGACAACTGGATCTCAGAAATAACCGAACAGGGAAATTCTGAAGAACGATGAAGAAGACAAGAAATTTGTATATGACAAATGTTCATGTGGCATGTGCGCTTCAGCTTGGAAGAGAGATATTTAAGGAGGGATAAATGAATTAAAAAAAAAAAAATACGAACACATGAAAGTTATCAAAAATAGAGAAACAACAAGTAATCTGTCAAAGGCTGTTAATATTGTGTCCAGAGCCAGGAGATCTAGAAGATGCCACAAATAGGGATGCTAGTATTTGGGCAGTATTGTGTTTTTGCTTGTATTGTTTTCTTAAATGTCCAGCGTGGCAAAGAACACTTCTGCCACCACCCTCTGACAGTCTTTTGTACTATTCCCAGGAAAAAGGAGAAAGGGGTGGCTGTGTGATGGCTGGGTTATGTCTATTGCTTTTGTGGATTATAGTTTTGTCTAAAAGAAGGCTCTATTCTTCCCTTCTAATTATCTTGTGTTATCTTTGCAGTCCTGTAATTATGGTGCCTAAGGCTACCTGAACTTTGTTGGAGGTAGTATGCAGTGCCGTACAGTATCACTAAAAGATGTGAAACCATATTCTGAATGGGAAGAGGGAAGTGTAAAAATTGTATGATATTCCTAGATAAAAAGAGAGTTATCCTCAGGCAATGGAGGCCATTATGTTGTCTATCTGATAACACCTAAAGATATAGACTAGTTCCCTTGATTTCTTGACATATCTCATTCCACAGTAGAAATCCCAAAGAATTCTGCGGATCAGATTCTCTACTGCTTATTTCTATCTTGTGCGTGTTTTACTGTGCCATCCAGAGCTTGGGCATGAGAACAGGGATCCTGGGAGAAGAACAGAGCAGCTGCCTAACAGTTTAAAGAAAGGTATAGGAGCTAATGGATCCAGTGCGGATATTTTAGGTGGATAGGCTTTAGTTGCATAGTGGATGACAAGAGAGCTGAATGAATAATACTGTTGCTCTTGTGAAAAGTATAATAGATATCCTTTATGATTTCAAGTTGCCAATATCTTTGCCTTTTTGAAAACCCGTCCTGTGAGCATTATAATGAAGCAGAGCTGCTTCCTGAGTTATTATTTTTCTTAAACCTGAAAAACTGCACTTTTAGACTTGCAGGCATCAAAAATAGTTTAATGCCTGTAGCATTATTAGCTGGATTTTGCAGGCAGCAACCCTGCAGTTTTGCATATGTTTTCTTGATCTAGAGCCCAGTTTAAGCTGTTGAATGGGGTCTGTGTCTATAATGTTCCCTAAGTGCTATTACACAAAGAGATTGCTTATTTGAATCATTAATCAGTCTCTGGATGGCTGTGAGCTCTTATATTTCATGGCTGGTTTTCATGATGTATGTGACCTATTCGTAACATTGCTCGAGCTGCACTGGAACAAGACTTAATTCCTCTTCTTGTTAAAGCTTTTCTGCTGACTACTTTCACTACTATATGCTTAGAAACTATCCCAAACCCTGAGGACCACTATATGCAAAACTCTACTGCAAAGCTTCTTCAGACAAGAAAACTATATTAGTAGCCTAACTCTTTCAAGCCAGAGTTAGCGTGATAGATTGTTTCCTATACAGATGTGTTCAGTCATCTTTCCAGAATCTGATTGCTATTTACGTAGCAAAAAATCCAATTAAAATTAAGGCATTAATTAGCAGAATTTTTTTTTTCTTGTTGGAATTTTACAGCATCAAAGTTAGCAATAGTTCCCATCTTATAAGTATTTTGAAGGCTTCTACTTGTTGTCTTCTGCAGTGCTGACACCAGTGGATCAATAGGTTTTTTAAACCAGACAGGAATCACTGTGATAATCTAGTCTGACTTACAAAGTACTAAATATCATCCATCATGGTTTTCCTAAATGGGCATCAAAGTCTGAGCTTCCCCAACTTCTGGTGGCTTAGCTGTTAGAGAGAATGACTGATCTAAAAGAGCTCAGACGTTTTATCTCACAGGAGCATCTGGAATGTCAAATCTTTCTCCAAATATCTTCAAAACCACATTCCTGCGCTGGTCAGGGGCTGCTAAGCTCATCTCTCCCCCCACCTCACCCTCCCATTTTTTTTAATTTTATTTTCTCTTCAGCATATCTACCTTCTGGGAACTGACATATAGGAAACTGCAATGTAGAGCAAGATTACCAACCTGGGTCACTTTGATGGCCTGAGCTGCAGAATCTGATCATGCGACTGATGAGGCCACCTGAGTGCACCGAAAGTCAGGCACTCCAACACGTGAGCTGCCACCTTCATTTCTGTTGGGGTTACTCATGTGTTGGGCTGACTCCTTTAGAGGCAATGCTGTTAATTATTTCACAATTTCTTAAAACAAGGGAAGAGGAGGGATCCCATTTTGAGGACTAAACCTTGGTAAACATAAATGTATGTCTGGGAGAAACAGAGGGTTGCCTGGGTATAAACAGCGAAACCTAAGTTAAGGTGAACACACCGTGGAGTGTTTGCAGCAGGGAGGAGAGGGAACAATGCACTTAATATTGCTGAAAAGAGCTCTGCAAAACAGTTGCATGCAAAGTTTGTAAAATGAGTACTGCTTTGCTGCCTCCCTCGTTGTGGTATTTTGGTCTGGTTTACCCTTTTAATGCTTTGTGTAGAATTTGATGCTTTTTTGGTGTTTTCAATTGTTTAGCTCAATAATAGCACTGCAAGATATGGAATGCTGGTTATGTTACCATTTTCTTATGTTAAATAGTCAATTCCTTTAAATGTTTTTATTTATGGACCATCCCCTACAAGATTACTTTCTAACTGTGAGAATACCTTGCATTTAGGTTTGGATTTTCAAAAATACCTTCTGAAATAGGATCCTGTCCTCTCTCATTATATCTTAAATCCGAAGTTCAAAAGCAAATTAGGAATCAGTTTATGCCCTACTGAGATACAGTCACCTCTGGAAAAAAAAAAAACATCAGTAGACCATTGTTTGAATGGTGTAGACTTGGATGTACATTGAAAGAAATATTTTTCTGTTCTGAGTTCAGCTAATCTATTGTTTTGTATTTTTTGAAAATAAACTGCTTCCATCTTAGTATTGGTCTTCTGCTGGGCAATTTGTGGTGTTTTATGACTTCCCCCAAAAAGGGTACTCACTGTAGAACTAAATCTTGGCAGGAGTAGGTTTAATCCTCTCTGATGACTTGTAGTCTATGAAAACATTATTGCCTGTGCTTGGTTGGTGAGCCTGCCCTTCAGGACCTGGTTGTTCTCCTCTTGCCGCAGTTAACTCATGCAGTAGAGACAGCTTCTTATTGTTTATGTCCCTTGATAATGGCTGTATTGATCTGGCCTGATGTAAGCAAAGATTCACAGTTTGCCAAATGTTGTTAAGGGTACCAGACTATTGCTGTGACTAGCAGACGCATTCCATCATCCCTCAACCTTGGTGTATGAAAGCCAGAACAGCAGGATGCCACATGTTGGTGACTCCAGAAAATGGCTTGTGTCAGTACCTGGTGTATGTCAGACTCAGAAGTTTCTAAAATTAGGAAGAGTGTATTTTTTGTCATGTTCATTTTATCTGCCAAGCAATGCAGGAACATTTAAAGGTTAGCCTAATTTTTAGTTGTTTAGAAATGAAAGCCACAGTGGCAACGCTGTGCAAGAACACCTATGAATTTTGTTTTTGCATAAGTAATCCTTTCTTAAAAAAAAAAAAAAAAATGTTGCTGAAACTGACCTGAGTGGGAATAAGAACCGGGAGGAAGCTGGGCTGTTGTCCAGCCTGACAGCTCAAGGCAAATCACTTAATTATCTCCTTGCTTGCTCAGTTCAACAAGGAATTTTCACTGAACGGCAAAAGCTAAGAGAAAAGGTTTTGAGCTTAAATTCTTACATGTGGCAACTCATAGTAGAGCTGTAGAAGTGAGAACTGCTGAATCTACTAATATTGTTTGGGGGATTTGGATCTTTGTTTAGAAAACAATTTAAATCTGTTTACCTGGTTTTCCAGCACAAAATCCCAGTTGTCCTTTGAAATGAGAATTATTCCAGCTCTGCAATGATGAATATGTCTCATCATGACAGAATAATTTGATGGGTTTTAGACTATTTTTAAAAGTAAGAGGCCTGAGAATACAGTTGGGCAGGGGTGGTGGTGAGAGAACGGGACTAGCTATTAGATCATTAAGTGTTTTTTCCCAGAGTCCGAGGTGGAGGAGAGATTAGCTGATTTAAAGGGCAAACTGTTTTCTTTTCTTTTTTTTCTTTTTTTTTTTTTTTGTTCTCCTTGAGAGCTGGAAAATGCTGATTGCTCGATCCCATTTCATCCTGGTTCTAGTCTGTTAATTCCAAAAGTCATTCTCCAAGTGGCGTGGTTACTTTCTAACAAGATTAGAGGGAGAAAGGCAGTGAACCACTTAGTTGCGCCCTAGAGACCCTTGGAAAGTGTGATTTGGAGTGAGTTGGCTAGAGGGTGGTGCAAAGAGGCCCGTCTGACCTCTGCATATTATTGCAAGGATTTTACATCTGTCACAGTAGTGGATTGTTGTTTGCAAAAACAAATATTTAGTGATTATTGGCTGTGTTAGTCAAACTGTTATATACCACCGTTGTATAATGTGGTATTCTGTACAGAGTGTTTGCAAACGACTTTGTTGATTTCTGCAGTATTGTAATAGCAAAGGGCAATGAAAATTTATATCATAACAGACATTGTGATTTTATGTTATTAGTGAAAATAACTTCAAATGCAGTTCGCTAGATCTGAAATGGAAATTCATCCAAATGAAATATTAGTTCAGCTTTCAGTCTTGTTCTGAGAGCACCAGTATCTTCTACTGAAGTCAGTGAAAGCTGTAAATGATGATTGTGTCTGCTTTAGCTGTTCAGATTGATTTATCCTCTGAACCCATTAGTATCTGCACCAGGAGCAGTAGAAGTGTATGTGTCCATACATATATTACACATATAGTATGCTTTATATGTTGTTTTCCTGTTGATTGTGTGTTTTAAAAAAGTATTTGTCTGCATCTTTTCCCCTTGGAGTTCTGAAGTATGATTGGATCTTGTTATGCTCCAGTTTTGGGAAAGACTGGAACATTTGAAATAAAGCTTGGGAGCCGTTTACCAGGCCATCACAAAAACTGTGGTCTGCACCGGGTACCCAGGCCCAAAATGCAAAGGAGAAGCTGCCATCTGGCTTTGCAGGCTGGCCAGCATCAAAGGGGTCCATGCTAATTGGATCACAGCCCCACAGAGAGCTGTAGGGAGCCATCCTGCAAGAACTCCGAGACCGACTGGACGACCTGATAGGAATTTTCCTTCTCTCACTTGTGCGAGGGAGAGTTGGCTGGAGTGCACTGCCAGCTGCCACCCTCTTTCAGGACACTGGAGAGAGAATAAAGCTGAACTCCAGCTAACTGGCTCTGTACCCTGGCGAACTTTGCGAATAACAAAGTCAATGCCCTCTATAACTGCACTGGGACTCAATGGGGTAGTTTAATTTTTTTATTCTTTTGGACTAGAATTTACAGAACAGTCTGCAGGCAGAACATATTTAATTATCCCTCCCTAAGTATAGTTTCTACTTGGCCATTGCTTCCTTCAGCCTGGTAGAGTAGCTGTAGTAATGCATAGGTGAAGCTTAAAAAGTTTGCTTAGGGAATTGTTACATTTCACAAAGAATGGGCAGAGTAATACTGATTTACTCGAGGGTTTGCAAATGTTTAAAGTCATCCTGACATCAGTTCTCACTCCCTCTGTACGCTGAAAACCCCCAAGATCAGTGCTAGGCAGCTGTCTAGGCTGAGCATGGGAGTTGTCTTCAACATCATGTCTCTTGTTTAACCAAGCCCCTATTCAACGCTCAGCATTACAGCTTGCCCACTCTTGTTCAATCTTCAAGCCCGGGGAGTTGCCTGGAGCATCAGTTCCTAGCTTTATTAAGGAGGCATCAACCCTTTGGTTCCCAGATAGGGCATACATGCACATGGGACCTTCCAACACACACCGTAGTCTCCTTGTTCCTAGAAATGGCCCTCTCATGCTTTCTGCACCCAATTCCTGACCAATATGCCTGGAAGTTGGAAGCAGTTATATTCCCTAGGAAGGCTCCTAGGAGAAGTCTGCTTGAGGAAAAAGATGCTTTGAAGGTGGCTTTTGGTGTGACCCATAAGATGACGTGTAAATTGGAATAACAGCCTTGAGGGAAAGTGACTTCCAAGGCCAACTCAAAGTATGGACTTTGCATACAAGTGTGTAGGTCAAAGTTCTCTGATCTGTCTGTCTAGGAAAGGTCTCTACATCCATACTGAAACTTTCAAAGATGAACAGTGTGATTTCCATCACTTGTGGGCATGGGAAGGCACACCTGGTTTCTGAACATCTGAAAATTAGTCGTCTTTGGCTGTCATTTTCATAAACAAAATAGCTAGTTCTGGTGTTCAAGCATTTAGATGCTGTTGCAGCTTTTTCTGAGCTTTATTATTTCAGTACCAGTAAACTCCATTTATTTTAACTTTCCCCTGTTCCTCTGAACTAATTATACTTTGTAGTCCTTGCTTTTATCATGGTGTTAATCAGCCCCTGAGCATAAAAATTAAAGGAGAGGAGGAGGGTAAGACAAACATGTAGAGGGTAAAATGATTTGTGTTTAAAAACTAAGAATATGGAAAGGGCCAATTTGGTTGTAACAGTGTGACATCAGAAATGTTATTTGCAAAAGGAGGATATTTTTAAGATCTGCTTTTTTCTTCCCTCACAATACCTTTAAAAATGGTAGTGGCCTTGAGGATTGTAGCTTTCAGAAACAATTCTCAGATGGGACTTGTATGAAAAACCTTGCTGAAAATTTGTTGAAGGTACAAAAGGACAAATAGCCAGGCAAATGGAGATGGAAGGGCAGAGAGAGGATGTTAGCTTTCTCCCGATCTTCTTGTAGGCATTTTAAAGTAATTTTGAATAACCTCATGGAATATGGGGGAAACAGCTTTACTGTACATTTGGCAATACCTGAGCAGGCTTGATGTATATTGCAAGGTGACACCCTTGGATGTAATAATGTAGATGGGTTGAATTTAATAACGAAACAAATAGCACACAGGTTATTAAACTGCCCATGTTACTCATGACCATATTGCATTCAGAAAAACTTTCCATTCTTAAATCTGCTGCAAGTTGCCATGGAAAATCCCATCTGTGTCAGGAGAGCAATGCAGGAGTCCGGGGAGGACCACAGCAGGCACAGGGGCAGCTTGTTTCAGAACACACAGAACCTTGCTGATCAAGTAAGGTGGTGTCCTGAGAGAAGAAAACCTTCTAAGAAACAGTTCATTAGACTTCTCAGGGGAGCTGCTGACTATTTTTGTGGTATTTTAGGAGGGGATGACCAACTTGTCTCCTTTGAAGACTTGTTCTCCTATCCAATGTCCAGCAAAATGAGGAACTAGAAACTCCACCTGGCTATTTTCAAAGATCTATCGTCAGAAACAAAAGTTAGTTACAAATTTTGCTTGAGGGGCTGCCTGGTGCCAAGTGGCCTTCAGGTATTCAGTCGCCTGGCAGCAGCGTTTCACTGCTTGAAGGAATCTTAGAGCTACGTGTGAGAGATAGATAAGAGTTCTTGGGAAGAAATGGCTTTAATTCTGGATGAAGATGCATCTGCAGCCTCCCTACTGGAATATAATCCTTGCAGTTCTTGGCTTATTTCAATCAGCCTTAGAAGTCTGCCTTTTAAATCTGGCTGCCATTTAAATGTATTTACCTGTTGCAGCAGTACCACAGCCACAACCAGACATGGAGCATGCTGCTGTCCCCACCACAACAAGATGATGCATTGATTTCTGTGCTGAGCTGCACTTACAGAGCCAAAGGAAAATAGAAAAGGAAGGTGAGTCTGACTGAGGGGGAAGAAGTGGTCAGGAATCAAGTGAAGGATGTATCTGTTGAAGTTATTGTGCTGTAAGTGTGTTATAGTTGGTTGAGTCCACGCATGGAAAACTAATCCACTATTGTTACCAAAGCTGCCTATTTTGTTCTCTGGTAAAATTTGGTCTCCTTGACAATGTATAATTGATACATTTGGGCAAAGAGACCATTACAGCTTCTCACTCTTTCCTTTCTAAGCAATTGACATTTTAAAAGTTAAGCCTTACGCTCTTGCACTGGATCAAGCCATTCTTACCTTGTTCACCCACCCCAGGTCAGTTTGTAAGCCCTGCCAGCATGAAGAGGAAGGTGGAGGTGCTCTCTGTGGGGGGAGCATGTGCTCTGGCTGTTTCATAGACTGGTGTGACAAATGTTTCACTTTGTGCCAGGAATTGGCCTGTCCCTTTGCACATTGAATGAGCAGATGCCTAATTAGCCTATTATTTACCATGGTTGAGATAGCTGAATTTTGATGAAAGAGACTTTACTTTAATCATTGATTCATGACACAGATGCTCATACTGTGCATTAGGCTGTTTAACCTTCTGCAAATATAGTTGCCCCATGCACCCTTTCATAAATATCCTGGCAACTGCCCTGTCTTCCTTCATTCTCCATGAGGGAGAAGCTTGGGAGCCCCCAAATTGGTCTTTAGTGCTGGTAGTGCGTGTATCAAATGCAAGCAGAAGACACTGTATGGCTTAGGCATGTGGCTAGCTTTCAGGGGAAGAGAGAGGTCCCTGTGCTGGCACTGAGCGGGGGCTTGCTCCAAATCCTGCCATGCACTGCCAGAGTTCAGAAAGCCAAGCTGGGGCACACCAGTGAAGGGGTTTTTCGGGGCATCCCTGTTCTTTTGGGACAGGGGTGCTGCTGTAAACCCAGGAGCACAGCTACGTGGAGATGGGATTGTTCCAGGCTTCCCTTCCACTGCTCCCAGTGTGGTTGTGTTAGGCAGACCCCCTATCCTCCTCAAGTTTTCATTTTCTTCTCTGGAATGCGTGTTGGAGACTCCTGAAGGAGGGTCAGTGCTAGTCTGATCACTGCGGCTTCGAGGACGCTTAATCTCCACATGGCAATAGCTCCTCCCCGTGTTCTGCTGCTGCTTCTGGTCTCCGCTTCTAGGCTGATAATACTTTGCTATCAGAAGGGCCACTTTCTGTGTCAGAGAAGTTCAGCTGTGGTGATGAGCAAGGCTGTGTGCTGCCTGCAGCATCTGGTGCCATGGTGGGTTCACAGCTGGAGGGCTCCTTACAAAGTAGCCAAATCTGTTTTAAGCAGGTGCCAAACTTCTGTAGAAAGTACAGCAGAATAATTACCTGATGCATTCTAAAGGCCTGAAACTTTCTTTCACAGAACCTCTTCCTCAATAATGCCAGGCTTCCCTGGATGTGATCCTGGATTCAGGAGAGGATTGTCACAAATATCATTCGAATGAGCCAGGTGTCCATAGGAAAGCAGACCTTTTTTAAAACGCTCTGAGAGCCTTTTCAAATGCAGTTTTTATCCACCTCTTCACACCCATCTCCCCAAGCCACATCGGTTCTCATATGCTCCCTGCTTTATCGGTTACGTACTGTTCATCCAATGGCTGGTGAAGTGAGGAGCCCAAAGAGGCAGAGCAGTAAAAAGAAGCTGGATAAACATCGATTGTGTTTTAAAGTCTGAATAATTGTTGGGTCTGTACTGTTGGGAAGAGAAAAGGAGTTAAAGATTTGCTCTCTGTTTGGTGTGATAAATGGCACGTTCTATGTAATACCGATGATGGATGCAGCCTGAAAGGTCAGGGGAATTCCCAGCACAGGGTCTGACCTTTATTTTACTCACTTCTCCACACTGAGTTTAGAATAAATTCACCAGCCAGAAGGAATCTACCACTGGAGGTTTTCTCTTTGTGTTTTATTTTTGAATGCGGTCTTTCACTTTAAATTCTTCTTGGGGATTTTTTTTTTAGTAGCAGGAGGAGGTGAAGAGAAGGGAACATTTTAAAAAAATATATTTGGTAGATCTCAGAGGCTAAACAAAGAGGAGACGCTTTCTTTTTTGGAGCTTTGAGATTAGTCATGCTGCTGTCTGTTTTGGAAAAGCATTGATATCGTAATAGAGAACCCAATCTTGTGTTAATGTGTATGGACTGATATAGCCTTCTCTATGCTGCAGAAATCCTTCCAACTGTAATAAATTGGAAACCCTCTATTCTGAGAAGAGCAATTATCAGAATCCAGCATATTTCTCCCCCTCCATGTCACCTAACTTTGTGCTCTCTTCTAGATTTTTGACTTGAATAAGCCCCAAAGAGGAAAGGATTTATTTATAGTGTTGACCAAAGCTTTAGCAGTACAAATTAACATGAATAAGGGGAAGAATTCTCAAACTGTGGAATCTGTTAGGTTTCTGGAGTAGTCTTCCAAATAAAACAGAAAAAGGAATTCGTTTTCAAAGTGACTGAAAACAAACACAGAGAAATTCTTTGCTCTGTCAGGACCATGACCCACTATTTAGAAGTTCTGTGGAAATCACTGAGAGGGTACTAGTAGTACATGATCCTAAATAAGAGGAAATGCAGTTGTAGAGGATATGGTATTGGAGCAACTCAGATACTTCAGGGAGCACAGGTGGACCCATGCCTCTGGTGGGATCCTCTATGAGCTGGATAAATAAAGTTATGTCAACATTTTCAATGGGGAAACTGAGCTGCAGATAAACTTAGAGACTGCACTGGGTGGTTACACAGCAGCAGTGGAAGTCACCAGGAAAGGAAAAAAGGCAACATCAAGCTGAAAATGTTGCTTTGCCAGGAAAATGACTGTGACTGGGTGGGTTAAATTAAGAGCAACCCTTTCTCAGGCCAGTAAGTGATGCAGTATGGCATAGAAACCAACTATCTTCTGCCCTGCATGCTATTGCACCATACTGTCTGCGTGCGTTACATGCATTTTCTGTTTTACGTTTTTGTAGTAACAGCCAGCATCAGCTGAGCTCCCTTTACAGACTGCTAAGGTGTTCATATGGCTGGCAGTCAGGAGGAAGAGCAAGCTAACACTGGAAGTGTCAGTATTCCTGCAGAATACACATTTGTACAGTTGCAATGGTTTCTTCTTCAAAGAAGTCTGTGGAGGTACAAAATGGCACTCTAAAACACTCCTCCAAAGTACAGTGCTTGAGTAGCAAGACAATCCAAATTTTTCCCTCACTTTCTGGTATGCCTAAAGGATTTCATGTATTTGGTGTTGTAAGGCAACGTCACAGATTCTTGAGGCAACACAGTGAAGACTTCTGGCAGATGTTAGGGTATTCTTGTGGAATGAGGTGTAATGTTAATATGGACATCATGGTTTCAGAATAAAAAAGAAGGCTTTTAGGAGAAGTAATAATTTTTCTTAGTCCAGCTGGTATTGTTGGACAAGGAAGGCAAGTTTGTCATTGTTCTGTGACGCAGACGCTCTGCCAGCAAGTTGCATCTTATGAATCACATCTGGTCCCTGGAGAGCTGGGATGAATTTTCATCTGGGAAATGCAGGCTCCTAAAGGCTCTATTTGAATTATGTGGATGCTAGCTTTATAACCAGGTGTTCGTAACAATTTATTCAACAATTTGGGGGCCTACTGTGACTATAAGTTACATCTTTCCCACCTGGTATGGTGTTTGTGAAAAAAGGATGGAGGGACCATTTTTCTTCTCTGCAAAAGTCTCATAGGTGACAAAGGTGAGGAGCCTGTAACATCTGCTAAATGTTATTGGCTATTGTCCTCACATTGAAGCTGATTCACCTGAGGGTTTCTCTGCCCCAGTCTCACCCCAAGGAGGTTCTAATTGTTCAAAGCCTCTGAACATACAAAACATACTCAACCATACTCTTACCAGTTTTGAACCTGTCATAGTGAGGATGTTTCTTTTTTGATTGAAAGTTCAGGATTCTGTAATTCGATGTTAACTCATTACATAGGAGAACAGATCTTTCAGAAGAAACCTCCACTATAATCCTACTAAAAAGTTGATATCTGAAAACCAGTGAGAATTTGCAAAACATCCACATCCCATTTCCTTCCATTAATTTCCCACTTATGTTTCAAATTATTTCAAAAATACCGTCATTTCAAAGCTGAAATTGAGTACTTGCAATACAGAAGCTTTTGTGCCTCTTGAATTTGAGCCTAAGTTCAGAAGTGTTGCATAAACTGAATGATTTTTTTTAAAGTTCATTTGGCTTGTTCGACAGTTGCAGTAGATTCCCATCTCAGCACTACTGAAGATGACATCTTCAGTTTGTTCAATCTAACGAATACCATTCATAGAAGACAGTAGGCCTACTTCCAAAAAAACTATATTGAAAACATGATGGAAGAAATAAAAAAGAAAAAAAAAATTGGATGAATGGGTTTCTACCTTTTGCATATAGCTGTTCCTGAAAAGAATTAACTTTGACCAGTTAATCAGTACTAACATTTATTACTCAAAATGTTATCCCTTTTGATCTGACAGGCTTGTTTTGGATAATTTGTTAAAGATGACAAAAAGGCTCACATGCTCCTCATTCATTTTGACCTTTCTTACTATTAGGAAATTAATTTCAGAACTGAAACAAATGTATTAGTGTTGTCATTAAAAAAAAAAAAAAAGATGAATACCTTGCCTTCCTTGCCTTCAAGCTGTTTCTTCATATTAATCCATCACACTGTAACATGATCACTTTTTGACACATAACATCTTACCAAGATACCTTCGACATTCACACCAGCCCTTATTAAATACTGCACATAAATTATACGTGCTGGAATTTATTGATAGAAAAAGGTGAATAATAAAAAGTATAGATACAGGAAACACATGGAGGGAAGAGGGGTTTTCTTTAGTGAAAAGGTTTAACAGCTCTGGATATGTGGTTTTAAAATTTTCAAGGGTAAAAATAAGCATATACTTGGTTATTTCCCTTGATAATGTTTTATTTTGTAACACACAAAGCAGGAATCAATAAATACTTCCAATCAGTATCTTTCTTGCTGATTATTTTCAGGTTTTCTTTCATTTTTGCTTAATGGAAACAAGTTTTGATCCAGTTGGATTTCAAAGCCTGAAACTGCATTTTCTTGTTGTAGCAACGTTTGTTTTCCTCTATTTCATTTTAATAATTGTTGCTGTTTACCTATAATTCCCACCATGTCCTCTGCCCAAATTGCCTGTAGCTCTCAGAAATGTCGGTGGGTGCCTTACTCAATAACAGTCATGAGCGATCCCTTTTATCCTTTTCAGTTGTATATGAAAGCAAACGAGCTATATGATCAAATTAAATGATGCACTACTCCAAGACACAAACTACAGGCTAGCTAAGCACTGGTGGCTGTCAAGCACAGTCACTGGGTATGTATGTTGAATTGGAGTCGCTGTTGTTAATGAGGACTTAAGCCAGGCAGGGTTTGAAGTTCTGGTAGGATGTGAATAAACACTCAAACATTTGGATGCTTGTTCCAAAGAAATTTATATACTCTTCACGTTGCTGTGCTTTCCAAAGCTGTGAAGCCCAGCTTTACAAACTTTAGAAAGAGTCATGACTTGGGAAAGAATGGGAATCGCACTAAGATATTGCAGAGATGCCTTCTTATCAAGTACACTTAGCATGTGTTGGGCTCTGGTTTTACAGAGTTAGTTACATCGAGTAACAAAATTATTGAACCTTAGCAGCTTCTTTTCAATTTGGGAATTCCACCTTTCCAAGAAATCCACGTAATATATGGATTTTAAATCTATGGCTCATGGGTAGACTAGAGCAGAAGGGTCACATCACCTGCATTTTAAATACCACGTGGATAAATCAATCAAGTATTATCACTTCAGAACAGCAGCTCCTACTATTTTGCAAAGATGAGTTCAGCAAAGTGCCAGTCGTTATGCACTGCAGACAGTTATGTTTATGCAGCTACCAGCAGCCGATGCTTTCCATTTACATGGCTTAAATGCAAGGCAGGCTCCTGAAACTAAAGGACATTTTTTGTTACTGTTGGTGCTACTGTTTACTTGTTTGGGGTAAAGAGAATGTTGAGAATGATTTTTAGTGTTGGGGGTGTACAACCTGGATAAAGGGAAGGGAGTTGTGTACAGGTAGAGCATGTTTGCACTGGGACACAGCAACATTAACAGGGAAGGATGCGTGTGCCAGGCTGTACCATGTCAGCTCCCTTGATCATTTGAATTCTAAATCCTCAGATGGGACTATAGAGACACATATGGTAAGGGAAGACTTACCTTAATTGTGTTAGTTTGCTGGCTGTTTGAAAACACATTAAATAAAAGCATTTATGCTAAGGTTAAGGGAAAAAATGTACCCTGTTCTATCATTTCCATTCCTGTTTCAAATATTAAACAAGAGACAGTGATTTTCCTTGAATAGTATTTGAGGAGCAAGGTTAATTTTTGAGAAATGAGAGCCAGAAAGTCCAACTAGATGTTTAGAAGGCTTTGTGCAGGGGAAAGGCGTGATGTCTGCTAGGAAGAAAGGAAAAACCATGTTCCATAAAGAGTGGATCAGTTGTCTATGCTTGAGAACCAGTCAAAGGCATGTCTTGGGTATATGCAGGCTGCTGTAGCCAGGAAGCATCCTCTGGCTGAGCAGCTCTCTTTGCTGAGGACTGAGTTCTCTGATAAATTTGATATTTGGTACTTGAATTCATTTTGAAATATGAAATAAAGGAGAGAAAATACCCGAATAAATGTATTAGTGACTGAAAACCACAATTCTTCCCCTTTCCCTCCCCATTTATATTCTTTGTGTTGTGTTCAGAGGAGTTGAAATTGTTTTTCTTTGAAGTTTGTTTTTGTTGTCCTTTAAAATATCTTTTCTGGCATGTGAACAAGCATGAGAAAAATGCAAATCAAATATGGGGGAAATTTACAAACCATAAGGATGGACTGAAAAGCTGAAAAAAATGGTGATGGCTGAAAGCACCATTTCAACCAAAAACATAGCATCACATATATAATACTAAAATACCTTGTTTGTTTAATTATTATTTATTATGAATATATTTACTAAATTGGCTAAGTAATTTAGATGTTAGTGATTTTCTGTCTTACCTCACCTCACGGAAATTATGTTTGAATACCTGCTCTCTGGCTAATATTTCAAAAGAAATAGTGCACAGATGTATTGTTGAAAAATTTGCTGGTGGTTTGCTGTATATCTGTAAGACCAAATGCATTGAGCTGCTTGTACATTCCAGAATATAATGTCAGTGTGAGCTGGGGGTACACATTGCCTTCTGAAACTAAACCCCATCTGATCTTCAATCACATCGTCACGATCAGGGGCATGCTTGTGAAACGCAGATAATCGTGAGTCACCTGTACTAGCTTTGTAGTAGATTTGTCATTCCTCTAGCAACCCGGAAGACAGAGATGGGAACAATCTGTGAGATTAGCCGGTCCACCCCCACAGACCACCAAGTTGTTTCTTACCCTACTGTGTTTTTGAGAAAACTCTTCACCCTGTTCTTACAGTCATTTTCTTTACTATTATGAATAAACCCACTATCATACTGAAGTTGTGCTTACTCAAGTCATACACTGACCACAAAGGGTCACTCATGCAGTGAACCCCCAGGATGTATTTTGGAAAGCCTTTCCTTACTAATTGTCAGCCCACAAGATAACACACAGTTCTTCCCATAAAGGCACCACTGGGAGCGGTTTCTGCAGTCTCAGATCTTTGGTACGTATTTAGAATGAGGGGACATTTCAAATGACAGTCGTTCTTTCTCCTTTCCAAGGTATTAGTAATAATGAAACAGTTCTGAGTAGCATGTAGGAAACTTTGTACTGCACACACAACAATGACCGTGCTTAAGTATTAGCTGGAGAGTTCTGGTTTTAGATTTTTTTGTCCTTTTTAAGGCTTGTGAAATACATGTTCTAGTTTTTATTAAAATTAATTCTCTGGTATTTAGCTTAAACACAATTTAAGAATTTATTTTGGTAGGGCATAAAAGCAGAAAACACATGCAAAACATCCCCGTTTAGACAAGAAGATGTTTTGTTTTGCTTTTACCCTGAAAACCTATATGCTCTGTCACAGTCCTTCCGTAGCTGGAAAGGCTCAGGCAGGAGCACTTAGGGCCAGCTCCACTCTTCTTTTGGAGGATACAGGATGCTGCTGAACCCACTCCCGCTGTCGGAGGCTGAATTCCAGTTGGTTTCAGTAAAAATGTGATAAATATATTGTTTGCTGCTTGGCTTTCCGTGTGGATAGTCAGAAGCACTTACATACTGTTGAACACACCGCTAAAATGTCAGCTGAGCATGACTCCCCATCCAGCTAGCTGGTGAACCATCAATTCAGTGACTCAGAACAATAAATTGATTGAGAAAAATGATTGATTCTGCAATGTGATCGGTGTGCTGCTGAGTTCCAGGCATAGCATGTGATCATTACACCCAGTAGCTTGGTTTTATGGACCACTCTGTGCTGCGGGATCTCAATTTTCTCCCATCATCGAGATACTAAGGGATACTACAGAATTTCTTTTCAGGAGTGTAAGAAATTTAAGCAAAACAAGCTACTCCATTTCTCATGCCACAGATCCATGGTGGTAGAGAGTAAGTGGGGGATCAACTTTAATCTCTTTCTCATCAAATCTTCATAGGACAATCACAATTTTGGAGGCTTTTGATTAAAGGAATAGAAAAGGATGACAGGTCTCAGGAAACAGTTTGTTGATAGAGAAGGGTAAAGCTGGTAGAAGAGACTTGCAAATCAAGCAGATCAGTTCAGTCCGGCTGATGGCTTGAGGCTTCATTTGGCCAGCAACATTCTTCCATCTTCTCTGTTCTCTTTCTCCTGTGAATAGGCAACACCCCAGCAGCCAAATCCCACCTCTTGGACCTGTGCTTTACTGCTGGGGCCTGCTGCATCCACAGAGATGGAGTAAGTGGGAGTAGTATAAGGACTGCTGATATTCTGACCGGGGCACCTCTCCATCCTTACCTTGAATATCAGTGAACCTTGTGCTGCTGGTGGGGTTGCAGATATATGATGGGGGACAAGGAGTAGCTGCTGTGCTGATGAGGCTCTGAAATCTGCTCTCTGCAGGTCTTATGGGGGAACTACCTGTGCTTTTCATTTATTTTTCTCATTGTGGGCTTTTCATTCAGCTGCACTCAAGGACTGTGTGTGCATTACTCCCTGAGGTTTCTTGGACAGGGCCTGGAACTCTCTACCCATTGCCTCCTTCAATCAATTCAGACAATCCTAGACAAGGAGAGCCTGACTCAACCCCCAGCTAACATCCTCCCTGCCACTTCCCCAACAGCATGATGCTGGGAAGAGTTGAGGTTGGAATCTAGAGCTGAATTCCTTGCTCAGACCCTCCTCTTGCTCTATAGAAGTGGGAGATATTAGCTTATTTCCCCAGCTATGAATGTATACTTCACGCAGGTGGTTTCTGTACTTGCATTGAGAAGGCAGCTGCAGTGTTCAGCCCCCCAAGCCACAGAAAATGCTAACTGTTCCTTTAAAACATCTGCACAGTGACTTTCCTTTTCCCTTGATCCTGCTTCTCGCTGCCATCTTCCTAACAAGGGAGTTGTTACCCAAAGACTTGTTATCCCTCTCTCTGCTGACGACTCGCCTGACAGCTCTGTCTGTATGTAAATTAACTTTTTTTTTTTGTTTTATTTTTTATCCAGAGGCATTTTGGTTTTGGCAGTCTCATCAAAAAAGCATATTCTGCTTTAAATTATCCCCAGTTCTCCAAAATGCCTCCCACACTGCGCTTAAAAATCATTCTTTCTTTTTCTGATCGGGAATTTCAGCAACACTTTAGTCTTAAAATAAATGGCTTGTTTGCAGTTGGATGCTCCCCCCACGCAGACACCTTTTGTTATTAATATGTGCACATCTGTTTGTCTAATTATTTGATCTCCTGCGTGGAACCAAAAGTCATAATTTTTTTTTAAGAAGTTTGTGTGAGCCGATCACAGAAAATCTTCTCATTTGGGGTCACAGCCGCTTTCATTCCTTCGCCTTGTGGGCAGCAGTCCAATGTCAGTCACTTATCATAAATAATCAGTCTCATCAGGTTACTGCAGAGATTCAGCCAATTGCAGACACACAGAGGGTAAATCTGGCCTTAACTCCAGGCTGAAAGTGGCCTTTCAAAACTAATTTGGGGATTTACAAAACGACAGACAGGCTCTCCTTGTGTGCTGAGATGCTTGCTCGTTGTTGTTGCTGGTTGGGTGTTTTTTTTTAATTGCTTAGTTAATATAATCTGACACACTTCTAATGGCCCGCTGGTGAGTTCAATAGGGTACTCATTTTCATCAGGTGCTGGTAATAGGGTAAAGGAGCTTGGTTTAAAACCTGTTAAAGATGCAGTAATCTTTTTTAAAAGCTCACTGTTAACACTCTTCTGGAGTCTGTGCTAAAGGATATTAATGTCAGGACTTGTTTTGCTACCAAGCTGAGTTCTGCGTGCTCTTGTGTACATTTGGTAAGTACGAAATTGCCAGCCCTTGTGACAAATCCTGGAATGGGGATTTGGGATGCAGAATTTGCAGCTGAGACTGAGGCAGAATAAACCGGAGCCCCAGGAGAAGAACCCGACTGAGTGTTGCAGAAACACCAAAGGGCGTGTCTGTGAAGTCCAGGTCCTGGTCTGAGAGCAGGGACAGATCTGTTCCTGACTATCTGTCTTTGCGTGCAGTCTGTTCAGGGAAGAAATTCTCCATTTTTAAAGAGCGTGGGGTGGGGGTGAAAAAAAAACACTAGTAAGCTATAGGCTGTATGTCTGGAAGGTCAGGTAGGAACTAATAAGGCACATTTTGTCCTGGAGTTAAGTATTGTAGAGTCCAGTGCTGTGGCCATTTAAAGTCCTGAAACATTCATTGTTTTTCCTGATGGAGTATGATACTTAAACATTTCTGGGAAGAAATTACCATTGTTCAATTCTTTGGATACCCAAGTGGCTACTCTTGGCTCTATTTCTAATTGAACAGAAGCTGTTAAAACTGGGGTCACAAGTAGAAAGTCTCACTGAAAAGGATGTTTTTTTAGGCTAGGTTTTTTGATTATTTCTTTTTTTTTTTTTTTTTGCTCATATATGTTGCTTCTTCCAAAACATTAGACAGACTGCTAGACCTGAGGAGGTCCTAGACATAAAATGTTTCCTGTTTGTGCACGCTTTTAATTTCATGTTCCGTTTTGCCTTAATTCACGTTGTAGTTTTGCTTAAGAAAATTGAGCATTAGTTGAATTTTCTTCTGTTTGACAGTCCTGTTGTAGAGTGAGAACCTGCAATAATTCTTCCTTGTCCCTTGCTGTTAACTTCCCTTCTCACGTAGCTGAAGGGAGGAAAACAGAGCTAGCTGCCAGCTCTTCTGTGCCTTCACAAGTAGAGATGGATCAAAGCTGTGGGTTAATTTAGCTTCAAAATATATATGGGTTGGGTACAGTCTTGCACCTGAACTTTGAAGCACAAGCTTGCTTCTAATTGCAAACCACTTAAGCTTTATTGAGATGGTCAGTGTTATTTCATCAGAGCCTTTTGATTTTCATGCTTTCTTGGTGCATGTATTAGTAACTGAACTACTGCCTGTGCTTTCTGATCCATGCCGTGCGACTGTTACGTGGTCTCCACTTTTCCTGCCTGTGGGTCTTTCACATCATGAACTAAGGGACCCATAGCATGAAGCACGATACGGAGTTTAGCCCTCTGTATCTTCATTGCAGATGGACCCCACATACTGCACATGAAGTTGTTATCCACATAAAAACCTTGCAAAAATAAAAATAAAGATCACTAGGTCTCCAGTTTCCAAATGATAACGGGAGAGAGAAATATGTGTTTCACAAGTCTTTCTGCACCTGCCTGAGTGTCTGTCTGTCACGTCCAGTCACCCCACTGTCACAAGAACATGCACACAGCAAAGAGTACAAAGCAACTGCAAACCTGATGTTTTCATTTTGCCAGGGGGAGTGGGCTGTGGTGAACCCCTGAAGATGCCTGGGCACGCAGTGGGCTATAGGACTGCCCTATCTGTTCTGGGACAGTCAGGGTCTGAGGACCAGAGATACTAATTTTGGTATTGAGAGTACACTGCTTTCTTCCTGTTTTGTATTGTGACTGAGATAGTAAAGCCTTGCTTGTGCCCTTGTATCACGTTGCTATCCCTTTTATTTTCTTTGTGATCACCGCTGGAAATTTTGTCCGATTAGAAGAAACTTTTACCTCTATTAAGCCCCCAAATCTCCATCAAGCGTCTGATAGACTGGGCCCTAACGGCAGCCGCTTTACTTCTTTTCAGGCACCATCCATCAGGCTGACAGTGACTGCCGATGGGCCAGTCATATTGTCTATATTTCATACACAAACATCAGGCCTGCTGACAGCACTTTGCACACTCGGAAATTGCTTTTGCTGTGAGCTGAATTTCAACTAGAGCTTTTTTGCTGGCTCCATCTCTCAGTGTTTATGACCCTCAGGAGCAGAGGAACTGCTGTGAATAGATAATGCTGAAAGCACTCTTGTAGCACAGAAGGTTTCATGTCTGAAGTATTTAATGTTTACAGCAAATTTGGTGTTTGTTAATTTGCATTTTTATGCATTCCTTAAAGAACTGTCACCTTATTCTTCTGCTTGTCCTTTGTACAGATGTGTGGCAATTTCTGCTGGGGGGACAGTGCTGATAGAGGTGGGGGGAAAGAAGAGAAGAGGTGTTAAGGCATGGGAAAAAGGCAGGATAGAGCTACAAAGTGCTTCATGGCTTAGGTAGCAAATCCAAATAATGCTGCTTCAGAGGATGGGAAGGAAAAGTGTGTAAGCAGTGTTACCCCTTTGCGCCAAATCGGAATAATTATGATAGATAACCCATCATCTGTTTAAAAGTCAAATACAGTAGCATATAGGAAAAAGACTAACCTGGAAGGGATCGTATCTGTTTGTCCTTTCCTTTAAAAAGCAGACAAATTATTTTCAATACGGGAAAGGACAGCTACCTGCTAATAATGCACCCCTCCCAGTATTGTATTTCTTGTTGGTATAGAAATACTTCTGGGCTGTAATTATTACGTTTGTGCACATATGGAGGTTTTCCCTTGGGCTGGTACCTAAGGTACTGTGCGTCTGTGGGTAGTATTTGTCTATTTGTCTATACCACTGTTTAAGTTTTTACAGGAAGAAACGTGTTTGTGTTCACCTGCATTTGTTTCCAGCTATATTTGAGAAAGTTTGTGCCTGGGTATCACTCAGAAACTGAAGAGTGGATGGGGAGGAAATAAAGATGGCTGTTTAGAAAGTTGTGCAGCAGTTTCAGTTGAACTATGGAGGTCACATAGATTAACCTACACCAACCAAATGTTCCCCAGGCAATCAGAGCATTCCGGCCAGCCAGGCAGTTTATAAGGACTGTAAAGAATGTACAGAGACATATCCCTGTAAAACCATCTCTTACCTGAAAGCTCAACGAGCCATGAAATTCAGGAAAAGAACAGCCATTTCTTGGGAAAATGTAATGTTAAGTGTCCCAAAATTAAACTCCAAGCCAGTATATTTTTGATGCAGCTAGAGTGACCTATGTTCAAGTAACATTAAAGAGAAATTTTCAGAGTAAAAATCCCGTGTTAACAGAAAAAAAAAAAAAACTGAGACTTTTCCCCTCTTACCAGGAATGGCTTATTATATGTGTTGAAACTGAAAGATTTAAAAAGCGTTATTTATTCTTTCATTTATCCTAATGGCTTCTTTTTTCCTCTGATCATTTTTCCAGTTTAGAGAGAACTGGAGACTCGACTAGTCAGTTTGTCTGCATATGTGCAGTTGATTTTATTGTCATGCTCTAGCTCAGTGATCTTCTGTTTGGGTTGCAGACTATAAAGGGTAACATTTAATCTCTGCGTTCTTTTCTGCCAGGCCCAGCTGACATTTGTGTTAGTGATTTTTGTTGTGTTTGTTTTTTTTTTTCCCCTACCCTTTTGTGCTTTAATTTTTAAATGGAAACTGAATGTTGTCCCTATAACTTCCTGACAGGGTTAAAGAATGACACTTCTATTTCAAAAATAATTTGACTATATGAAAACTGTGGGACAAAACTGATTTTCAAGAGACATTATTTTATTGATGATATATTGTATGACCTTTTGCATGATTATTGTTGAGATATGGGAATAGAAGGAATATTCCCTGCATTGATTTAGCCTAAGGTACAAAACATTAAATACAAGTAAGGGCAGTTTCTTAAGTAAACAGCACCTTTTCAAACAACAGGTTATCTGGATGTTCCTGTTGCAATAACTCTTGTGCGTTCCTCCTGAAACACAATGAAAGGGAGTTGTGTTTAGGTCTGTGTAATCACAGGTTATTTGTAGTACAACAGGACCTGGGAGCTCCTGTTCTGATCAGCATCACATTGAATTTGTGCTGCCATACACTATGAGCAAGTGTCTTCCATGAGAAGGTTGTGATTTATGAAGATTAGACAGACAGGCATTCTGCAATCCCTGTTATAAAAGTGAGAGGAACTGAATGACTTGTTGAAGGTCAAATGCAAAGTGCGTGGCAGAACTGAGGAATCAATGCACATATCATTTCATGATATGGAGGCTTCCTGCCCCTTCCATCTCTGCTGGCCGGGGAGACAAGGCTTCCTGAAACTAGCATTGTGGCAGGAGTACAACATTCAATGTGTGATAAATGAGCACAGTGACTCAGGAACCAACCACAGGAATCCACAAAATGTCAGCGTCCTGGGAGACATGTTCCCAGGTAGCTGACACTGTGTCCTTATCACTAGTTGAGTGGAACAGAGCCAAAATTATGCGTTCACATTGGGATACTGTATGTCTCTGCCCTCAAAATGAAGGAAACAAGATTCACAGTGCAGAAAACAGCATTCATATCTAACTGTTTCTCTGAAAAACAGTTTCTTTCTAACTCTGTTCCCTACATGCATTAGTAGTAGAAGTTGGGCTCAACTGTCAGGATTTCCTGTCTCCCCTAAATTAACTACTTATCCAAAAAAAAGTAGAAGAAAAAGAGGTTAGTAGTACTCCCATCTCCATGCCATTTTTGCAGTTATGACCTCTACCTTTGCTCTACTTGGAAATGGCATTTAACATGAACAAGATCTCGGTTCAGCACCTGGAACCTCTACCAACCACTTCAGAACAAATAAGAGCAGTGGCATAATGGAGAGAAATTGAAATCGTTGGTTGACTTCTGACATCCTGCATGACCTTGGGCAAGTTGTTTTAACTCTGGGCTTCACTTTGCCAAGCTGCAATGTGACACCGATAACTTATTTAATTGGTGAAGTGTTTTAAGATCTGCTAAAGATTAAAAGTGTCACAGGGAGCACAAGCATACTGAACAGCAACCATAGTTATCTGTGATGCTTATTAAGACTTGTTCCATTAGGAACATGGCAGTGGTGGCTGTAGCACATGAAAGAGTAGATGAATAAATTGGGAATCTATGATGGGGCCATCTATATGATTTCACTACAGGAAATTGGACAGTGTTCCCTTTATCTAGCTGTAGTGTGAAGGAAGAGGAAAGATGCACAGTTATTATACAATGTAAGTTATGATGGGCTGTTCCAAGGGAGAGAAAGAATACAACCACTTAGCTCTTTGATAAATCTGCACATGGCTGTTAGAATATAAACAGTTGTGAAGCAGTGAAAGAAGTGCTTGATGATGGTTTTTATCAGTTTCCATGCTCCTCAAAGAAGAATAACTGACTTTGGGGAGTCATGGGGACTTTGACTTTCTAGCGTACCAGGCAGTGTGATAGTCTAAGGCAATAAAATACCCACAAGGTCCCCTTTAATGTAGAGAATGTGTGGAAGGTTCCACCTCAACAGGGAATCTCATCAGGTGTTGCTGGAAGGAAGTGAAACAGTCAAGCAGCTACTCAGCCTCTCTCTTTTCTCTCATCATGTTAGCCATTGGGAAGCAATTTTCTTTTGTTGTTTTGTGATCTTTAGAGATGAGCTGATGATCTCAGCCCTATTCTCTGGATAAGGAAAAAGCATTTTGAGTCTTTTTCCCTCCCTTTCTTGGTATTTAAAAACTATTTTCCCAGGCTCTGTTTTGATAATGCTAGTATCTAGAATGTATATCTGAAACACCAGGAAGTCCCATACAAGCTGTGTTCCATTTAGGAACATTGGATCCTTACATCTCCCTTTCTGCTCCACACATGTATGTGTACATGCAGTTAATCTTTAGTGCGAAGAATAACATTTCAAAACTCCTGAGAGTATTCCAGTGATCCTTTCAGGTCACTCACTGCAACACTTTCATTTTAGTTCAAAAATTTCTAATCAGCTGAGATCACTTAGTAAATATATGTGGGAAATTTAGTTTTGCTGTAAATAAAAAATAATTTATTTCCATGTCAAAAGGTAAGTAATTTTTACCTTATTGGTAATCTTTGTATTTTCTTCATGACTATACAATAAATGACAATAAGTTTGTCATGGAAGGGAGACCTAAAAGGTGTGTAATTCCCATGATTTCTTCCCCTGGAGCATTCTTGATTATTGATACATTCTGTCACTTAAGATTTACATCATTGATTAGCGTGATTTAGAGTGTCATGGCTTCACATTCTTTGAGCCTTTCTAGCAAAGCAAGCAATTTAAAGTCATTGCATGTGATACGAGATTTCAAAGCAGTAATTCAGCTGCAATGTTATGTTTGATCTAGCATTTACTGCCTACCTACTATAACAACTGGCAGTTTATAAACTTAGAGATTAAAATGATGAGAGCTTTAGAAACTCATATAACAATAATGAAGTAGTGTGTGAATGCCTGTGATTTTTTTCCTGCATTTTTCTTCGGTATCTTTGGGTATTCAGCATATATTGGGGATGTTCATAGATGTGTGCCCAATCTGTGAAGTGTAGATTAGCCATGATAATCAAGCCAGAGAAAGTTCAGATTTGAAGGGTTTGTTCATGTCTGTTTCCCAGATAATTTTATGCAATCTGAATATCTGCCTATCTGCAGTACATCTCTGTTCAAAGTATGAAAGTGAACTACGTTTTTTATTTCCTCCAAGCCTTGTAGTTATTTAGATTATCAATGGATGTTGTATTGTCTAGGACTTAACAGTGCCACCAGTGATCACAGTCAGAAATGAGATGCTGGAGTGGATGGACTTTGTCAGGCCATGTCAGGCAACCTTTAAATTCCTAACTATGTCCGTGCTGTTTAAGAACCGGACTGGTCCTCTCTGTTCCTGCCACTGGATTCAGATTTTCATAGCCCAGAATTTTCATAGTGGAAGTTGTTTAAAGGTTGTCTTGGCTGGAGCTGTGCCTTGGCTTATCAGATATCACATTACTGCTGTTCCCAGAGAACTAAAATTTCCCCAGGTCCTTTCATGCAGCCTATCTGTAACATACCTGTTGACATGAAAACAGAAGTTTAAAAAAATGTAATTCATAAGAAAAGTCTAATTATTTGTGACATTTCATCCATCATATCCTAAGCTTCTCCAGAGGAAAGTAGTAACATTTCGTCTCCTTGACAGCAAACAACACACTGACGGACTGAAAAATGTTCTGCTATATTTCAAACTGCAGCATTTATGAGTAAAGAGCAAGTGCAAAATAAATAGCAAGAGTAAAGAGCAGGAACCCATATAAGTAGGGGGCAGAAGCTTGGAGAGCTTTCTAAAAGCTTTCTCTTGGTTTGAAAACAACAACAGCAACAACAACAACAAACCAACAACAAAGACAAAACCAAAACAATCCTTCAAAAATAACCAGAATGTCTCAGGGTAAGCAATCTGTTAGATGGAAGCTATAGCAATACCACTTGCCCCAATCTGCATGGACCTTCCTAACCAGTCCTTCAAGGAGATGCCTTGGGGGGACTTTGCAGCATTGTGCAGTTCATGGAGAGCAATAGGAGTAATTGAAGACAAGTTTGAAACCGGCTTTTAGGCTTATCCCCTACTTCCACCCCTAGTACTTCAGGACTTGAAAATGAGTCCTTATGTGTTTTAAAGCCCTCCCTGGTGGTCTAGTGGTTAGGATTTGGCGTTCTCACCGCCGCGGCCCGGGTTCGATTCCCGGTCAGGGAAGCTCTATTTTGGGAGGTGATTGTCCCCCTCTACTCTGCTCTTGTGAGACCCCACCTGGAATACTGCGTGCAGGCCTGGGACCCCCAGCACAAGAAGGATGTGGAGCTCTTGGAACAGGTCCAGAGGAGGGCCACTAAGATGATCAGAGGGCTGGAGCACCCCTCCTATGAGGAAAGGT
>VXAA01004871.1:1615044-1628707 GCA_013399115.1 Anseranas semipalmata
AAAAAAAAAAAAAAAAAAGCTGTCCCCAATATGTACTTGCAGGGAATACATTGCCTTTGAGATCTTGTGACTTTACTTATAGCCACCATTAGCCGCCCTGCTGTCTGGTTTGATGGGCAGAACAGCAGAACACAAGGTGATATTGCCTGCAGCAGCACGGTTGCCTATCAACCAGTGTGGGTTGGGGAATATTGGAGGAAAAAAAAATTCAGATGCATCCGATGCTAATAAGTGCCTTGCAAAAGGCATGATGTGTTGTGCTTTCAGTCATAAAAGCAGATCCTTCCAAAATGACCATTACGTTTTAACCTTTATAGCACTGTACAGGTAATAAACACTGTTAGATGTAAAGCACAGAGGAAACATTCTGCAGTTTGATGTGAAATGCGAAGCTGATCTGTAAGGCTGAGCTGTCTCTGAATCAGTAAAACTCAAGAAAACCTATTCTTCCAGCTGCAGATGAATCTTGGGTCAACAAGAAGATATCATGGATGGTTCTTTTTTTTTCTTAGCATGCTGACCTCCCCCCAGTAGCTATGTCTGCTGTATTGTCCCTAATCTCTTTCAGTGTCCTTGTGTTTCTGTTTATCAGCTTTCACTTTTATCTCTCACTTGGTTGTGCTTGTTACCTGCGCTGCATACAAGGAAGGAAAAGAAAGAGGCAACTTTCAGAGGAACAGAATAAGACTAATGACCATGGATGACTTCTGCTTGTGGTGAGGCTGTGTCAGGAAGACAGAGAGAGATCGTTAGTTTGCTTTTCAGCTGTCCATCACTAGTAGAGCACATGCACAGTGTACATCCATAGCCTTCCTCTCTCTCCCCAAGGAAGTAGGTGGCCACATAACTTTTGAATGACACATCTCGTGTTGCTGCCTTCCACCTGACTGGACAGGTTTGCAGTTTGTATGACCCCTCATGAAGCATGAGTTCTGAGGCTTCTTGAGCTAAAAGCTTTATGTAGTGCAGGATCTATCTTCCAGTAATTTGTCTAATCTCTCTTTAAAGTGGTTTAAACTGTAGAAATATGCATGTATTTTTGCCAACGAGCAATGCATTAACTTTCTAAGAACTACACAAGTCATATTCTGCAATATAGATTAAAGTCTAATTGGAAAATAAGAACAGTGATGCTGCGTCAAACACAAGGTCTGTTTGTCTCAGTATCCAATGGCCTATTGCAGATACTAAAGGGTAGACTGGAAGAACAGGGCAAAGCTTCTGACAATGTGTAATTTGGGGATTTTCTGATCAAGAATTTGTGTTCAGTTCTTTGTGTGTGATGGTGAAATATTTTTCTGTGAATTCATCTAATTGATCTCTTTGTTTTGGCCAAAACATTGTGGCAATGATTTCTGCAGTATAAGGTAATTTTAAAAGTACTTTATTTTGTTTGCCTTAGGTCTTCTGCCTGATGACTTTATATTCTGTCAGCTGTTACTTATTTAATGAGAAATAATGAATAATGCCATCTATTATTTGAGAGACTAGAAAAATTGCTTATTAGAAATTTTGGTTTGCTTACATGCAATTTGTCCAACTGGATTAATCTCTAGAAAATTAGAGGACAGCAAGTCATAATTCCTAGCCATTGTTTTTGAGTCTCTTTGCCTTTGTAATCAGAGGAGAGGCAGGCAATATCTTTGGACCCTATTTGTGTACTTACAAAGTAAAGATTGTGTACCTTGGTCAGAAGATTCTGCAGGGGGATCATTAAAAGTTATTTGTAAAACACAAAATGATTAACATTTCTATGAAGTGAATAGTTGAACATGTACTCTTGGACTTAATATAGCTTCAGGTGCATAAGCAGCGATTAATGAAGCCTTTACATGACATTAAATGACTTGCTTATGGTTACACAGTAAGCAAGTGGCTGTCTAAGGAACAGTACCAAGGAGCGCTAAATTCCCTGATACAGATACTGGGAGCATTTCAGCTGAGAAAAGTTTCAGAACCAGACAAGAGTTAAACTGAATCACCCAGTGACAACATGGTCATTTAGATATTTCTGTTTTGTAACCCAATTTTCTTGCCGTTAATTGCCAGAATTACAATGCTACCTCAGATTTTTCTTTTTTTTCCTTTTTTTTTTTTAAGTATGGTTATTTCCCTATCCCAAAAGCCTGTTGATTATTTTGCTATAATTTCCCCCCCTCTTATCTGAGAAGCCCTCTTTCTCTGTAAAGCCAATGCTGTTGCAGACAGATGAGCAAGGCGGGATTTCCAGAGCTTGTTCAGTAGGGCATATGGTGGATCCAGATCTCATAGGACTTCTGTGTCAACAGGTGCAGAGCAGGGATGTGCAAGTGAGATCTGAGATAGACAGGGCCAAGTGAGATCATCAACATTTAGTGTGAGGTAATGGCCTCAGACCCAGTTCAATCCCAGTGCTTTCTTCTTATTATGCAGGCAACTAAAATCTTCAGAGCTTGCTGAGGTCAAAACCCGTATCTCTGAGTGTATGTGCATGTTTGTTCCTGTATAAAGGAGAGAGAAAGGATGTGACAGAACAATGACTCTCCTTGTTCAGTGTCACCCTTCTTGTTTTGGCTTGGGGTCAGACCGAAAATCCAGAAAGAGTGTATTTCTTGATTCCTATTCATTGAGGGTAAAAATTATACAAGAACTTTCTATGCAGCTGACCCCAAAGTCTTGTCTAAACTTGATCTGGGTCTTAAAATTGTCCCTTTGGCCCCTTTCTAATTTAATATGCATTTGAACAGAAGTGACTTCTTGATAGAGCCTTTCACCTCCAGGTCACCCTTTCAAATCCAATTCAGGCCTGTCATGACCAAATGTTACCACCATCTGACGGCTCTTCTGCGTCCTGTGTGAATTGTTGGCTTCAGTCCAGTAGCTGGTGGACAGGTGCCTGAATTGCAAAACCTGCCAGAGCTGACACTAACTGGAAGTCTCTGCAGAGAGGTCAAAGAGTGAATCAGCCTGGCAGATGAATTAACACTTAACTTGTACGCAGTGATGCTTTATATCTTCAAAGTGCTTTACAAACGTCAGCTAATCCTCAGGAGGTGTTGTTATCTGCACTGGCAGGTGAGAGAAGCAAGCAGATAAAGAACCAGGATCAGAATATGCGTGTTGCTGACCTCCCACTCCAGGGCCAAAATTACACGTTTAGCTCCTTTTTCAGGCCTGCTGATGGGCATACCAGAGCAGGGTTCAAGATCACTGAAGAGGGTCCTATGTTCTTCTGTGGATAAAAGTATCCCTCAGTTTTTAAGACAGGCATGATAGTGTTGATGGACATGTCATCCTTTTGCTGTATGTATCCATGGAACCAACAGAAGTCTCTTCTCCATCCTCTTTGAGTCACTGAAGATTCATGTCGGATTATGCCTATTATTAAGAAATATCATTATTCAGATTGAGAAATTGGCATGTAATCGGATGGGTAAGTAATGACTTTCGAATGGCAACTGGGTTGGAGTGGTCCAATCCAAAAAACAGCTCTCCAGAACATCATTGAAATGATTTGAAAAAACACACGAAGCATCAAGAACTGCCAGAAGGTCATGCAAAATTAGTGGTGCATCAGTGTTTGCAAGCTGCTTTTGCAGGAACGCTTAAAAGACATTCTTAGATTGTACAAAGGTATCTATAGGAATAAGGAGAAATTGACTTCCGTGCTTGGTATCAGTGAGAATAAGAGTGCATCTAAACTGGCATTTTCCCCTTCACTGGAAGCAAGAAGAGGAAATATTGTTTTTAAAATGTTTTTAACCTTTAGATTTTTTTTTTTTAATAGTAAACCACTTTTATACTATTATTATCTTATGTAAATAATTGCTTTGGTTGCCATGGTGTTGCACAAAGATGAATGGATCACCATGAGATGATGAATGGAAGGAGAAAGACAAGGTTGTCCCTATGGTTACAAAGGGGTAGTGGCATGTCTCTGAAATAGTGCCTCTAATAAGGCATGGCTTACATCATCTGCAGAATTGGAAAAGACACTGTGGGCATGACTTGCTGATCCTCTAGAGGTTACAGAATGGCAGAGGAAAATATTCTTGGAAACATTAGACTTTTTATTATTTATCTATCTATTTATTTATTTATTTATTGGTGAATGTTTATGCTGGCCCTTTCAGATTTTTGAGCAAAATATGGGGAGAAGGTAAATATAAGAAAGGTGATTTGGGTAAAATTCACCTTGCCAGGCATCCAAATTGGGATATTTCAGGGGAAATTTGAAAATATGAACCATATCCAGACAGCCCAAATTCTACACATTCCCATAGATAGTCAATAATAGATGAGTGTCATGCGTTCCTAAAGAGTGATTCAAGGCACTGGATGGAGTTTCCTGGAGCTGAGGAGGCCAGGGCTGATGTTTTCTAGTTGAATGTGGACTGCTGAACATGTGATGCTGAGTATTCAATTCTCCTTGATTTTGCTTATTAGCATGTTGGGTTTGTGTTTTCTGGCGTCACTTGTAGGAGCTGCCAAAATATGAGCATGGGCTATGGTATGGACATGAAGATGGATATATCTGAGACCTTTGCAGAATTTTCTCTTGAGAGATTCTGGACCTGAGGAAACTTCAAAGAGATGGTCTTCTGGGAATTTCTGAATCTTTTCTGAACTAAAAAGGGCAAACTTCTTATGTGGTGCCAACTGTTGTATGTCCGTTTGCTTCAAACAGTGGCCGAGCAGTAAGGCTGGAAAGTCTGCCTGGAAGCTGTTACGTTCGCTACCACTAATGACAAGCCATGGTTTTAACAACTTGTATAAAACATTGCAAAGAGTTTATCCCATCCCCCATATGATATATTGGACTGAAGAAGGCTTTTGGGCTGTCTCTCTAAACCAATTGCTATGCCCAAGAATTAATAAAATCCATATTGAAGTGACAGCTGGTGGACAGAGCTGGCTTTTTCCTGCATCACTTGCCTCTCCAGTGGCCCATGTTCTGGGCTCGATGCACATTTATCCTTTTATTACAGCTTTTATTGATTTTTTTTTAATCTCGATTTCCTTAAGAATCATAATTGCACTGTTCAAAATCTAACTTTGGCCATATTGGCACTAGCTATTAACATCATTCTTTCCTTTTGCTCTTTAACTACTGACCTTCCAAAGGCATTCAGCTAATGAAATAAAAATGCAGACAAGTTGAGAATGTTTTCTCAAAACACTTCATATGGCATCATGCACCAGTTTCCAGTTTCTGTGCTACTTTGGCTATTTCATATCTTAACAATGAATGTGAGCTTTCATTCTTTATCCATTGTTTCTTTCATTTTTCCCCTCCCTAATTTATATGTATATTTCTCAAGCTGTCAGAAACTTTATTCTGACCCAGGAGAACACTGAAAATTGCGTGTCACAAAGGCAGGGATTCAAATAAACTTTAGAGCAGAAATTCGTTTGCTTATTTATTTACTCTGTTTTTATGTGGTAAGTAGCAAGAAGAGGCAAAGACCATTCTTTGCAAGAGAGAGAATGTTAACTGTTGTTTTCTAGGAACTGGGGTTCAATCATTGTCAGTCTAGTGAGTATTTTCTGTTTTGACACACAGAGAAAAGAAAGAGCAAGTCTGCCTTTGTTTTCTCCAACTCTGTAAGCTGGGTCATCCAGGTAATTACAGCTTTACTTAAAAAAGAGAGCATGGGAGAGAAATTCTCTGCTGCTGCTTGTAGGCACAAAGAAAAGACACTTGAGGGAATTAAATTGCATGATGATTTTTATAAGGCATCTGAATCATTTTGCATTCCACCTCTAGAGCAGAAAATGATGAGTTTAATAAAATGGATGTAACTTGTAAGTCTCTCAGAAAGCAGCTATGGCAGCCAGGAATGTTTGAGCCTGGTTATTCGTTATTTTCTGCTTAAAAGCTGAAGGAAATGTGACTATGAGACTTTGCGCCACATCTAAATTTATTCCCATTCTTACTTATAGATGCTACTGCATTAGAAGCCATAACCAGGGTGGGTCCCGCTGTGTAGATACTGTCAGATGCCCCTGTGGTTTAACAGCAGATAGAATTGGTCTATGTTTTAAATGTGTTCATATGCGCATATGTAAATGCACACATACATTTATTAACTTCATTTCCCATTAAAATTCTCTCTACCTCCAAGAGAAACAATTTCAGAAGGTCAGCTCTCTAATGATTTTTTTTTTAATTCCCACCAGTAGGTGACATTATATATTTAATAAAATGTTAATTCTGTGATCCTGCCTAAATTACAGGAGATCATTAATTACGTAAAAACCTTCCAGAAAACCTCAACTGAAATGTGAAACTTTATTTCTATGCTTAAATTTCTGGTGTAGAAGTGGGTGAAAGCTTCTACATGTAAAGTACTTATGAATATGCATGTCTCTAAAGAGAGAGAAGAAATACCATTATTGTTCAGGAGCATATCTTAGTTATTTGGTGAAACATGTCTGCAAACAAATCATCTACTACCTGGGGGCACAAGGTGGCAAAAGTTTTAGTTAATGTCCAAGTGACTGGGCTGTTATTGTCCGTTTTAAGGTCAGAATATCTTTGTGCCTGTGAATAAAGAGAATTTTTCCATTAGGAACTCGTGTGTTATATTAACAATGCACTGGGTTATTCTGTTCTGTAATGGAGAATGCTCAAGATGTTTCCCTTTGATACAATAATGAATGTGATCAGAAGAAAAGAAATGTGAAACTGAAATACTGTTCTGCTCACATACAGCAGTGTCTGGGAGTAGTACATCTAACTGGCAATTACTCTAGCAGTGTTTAACAACTTACTGAATAGGATGGACAATTGCAAATTTGGACTATATTTAGTGGGCAGGAATATGTGCAATTGAGATTTTATATGTTCAGCAGGAGGTTAAGGAACAAGGACCAGAAAAAACAGTTTGTATAGTTATTGTTGGCTGACTTAGGAAATGACTTCTGAAATAGGTTGTGAATGATTGGATAAATGGTTTTAATCACTCATCTAGGTGATGAGCTAGCTGTTGAATGTCATGGTTTCCAAATAAGCAATCAAGAAGTTTAATCTTTAAGTTAAGGTGACACCTGTGCAGGACACTGTTCCTTCGCAAATAATCACTGTAACCATCTGCATATGTTTTTGATGATCAAGGAAGATCTTCAAAGAAATTTCAGCACCCCAAGAGATTGTCTGAAATTCTCCAGAACAATTTTATCAGCAAATTTTTAGCAAGAATCCTAGGAAAGTTTAGAAAATATTCTCTAGATGATACTGTATCAGACTGGATGACTTGGTCAAATGAAAACTAAGCTGAGGCTCAGCTCACCGATATTCTATGGGTGAATTTTTTGCTGGATAGCCTGTGGAAAGTTATTTTACTAATCTGTGCTTCTGTGTGCTTGTTTGTAGACACTCCTTTGGAAACAATTTGAGAGCTTTTCAGAAGTATAGTACAACACCTCAGCACAAATCATACAGTCTGAGCCACCACTTTTAATTGTGTTAAGACACAAATTATACTAGTCTATTGTTGTATATCTTGCTGTGCTTCTCAATTACTTTATATTAGCAAATATGTTGCTATAAAGAATTACATCTAGTTGTTCTAAAATGAACATGTCTTAGGTCACTGAATTCTATGTGAAAGACATTCATGCTTTAGAAATATCCATTGCAACTAGATTATCTCCTCACTTCAAAATCACATCACTGTTTTAAGCCTTTACAATGTGTTAGGTGTTATGGCGATACACAGGTGTACATCTGATCTCAACAAATTCTGTTTCTGATGGGGAAATTATTTTATGGGGAAAAAAAATATTATTCAATCTTGGTTTTAATTTGTGTGTGCTTGGAGAGGAAGAAAATCATATGTTGTTTTTCATCCTGTTGATACTAATCTTTCTCCAAATAGCAGATGTGTGCTTTATTGCACTGTTGCTCCTCTATAGCACAGCAAAATGCTTTTGCAGTAGCAAACAATTTATTGTTTTAGAGTCAAACACAATCAAATGTTCCTTTTCCTATGAAGCATGGTCAGATATTGATATTGCATTAGCTAACATCTTAACATAGGAGAGGCTTAATAAGATACAGTATTATTCTCTCTAGGCTGTTTAATTAAACTAAACATTCACTGTGTATTGTACATTGGTTTTCTGCCAAGGGAAAGTAAATCTGTATCATATTAGTATCACATACCAAATGATGTTCTCCCCCCATTAGAGACTCTCTGGAAGAGCTGACACTGCTGTCATGTGAACTGCTTTTGTAATACATTAGCCTGTCTTGTAGCTCAGTATTCTCTAGGAGGCTGAGCAAGCTTTGTGTGCAGACCAGGTATAGCTGGAGAGTTATATGTTGCGTTTTAATGGCAAGGGTCCCTATCTGCCACTGAGGGGTACAGGGCTACCTGGCTAAACAACATAATCCCTGTCCTGTTAACAGAGCTCTTCTCCTCCATCCCACCATTGGGATCTGCGTTCTTGGGGCAGTTGTTACCAGCCGGGGTGAGCAGGTGGTGGGATAAATTTGTTGTTATTTAGTCACAGAGCACTGGTTGTTCAGGACCAGAAGTTGCAAATGTTTGGGAAACTCTGGGTAATTCAGTGGCTGCTGCTCTGGTAGCACTTGGTAGTACTGGATGTTGCCTTCTTACCGCCGTCAGTGACGCTGCTGTGGTGGTCAAGGTGAATGTCTGATCTTTGCCACTGCTGGCAGTGGAAGTAGTTTCACTTATAACTGATGTGAGGGCAAAAATATCTCTCTGGACAGGGCAGTTGAGCAGTGTTTTCTTGCAGAGTCTTCTGGCATTGAATTGCCAGTCCCAGAAGGGTATGGGAAGAGCAGGCCCTTCTGTGTTAGGGGGGCCTGATGTTCTCTTCTGAAGCGAGAGTAGATGCAAAATCACATGGGAAGCTACAAGGATAGAGGTATTCAAGGCACTTGCTTTTTGGATTTTTCCTGATGGATTTTACTACAAAGCAGAGTAAAACAAATTTCCAGGTGTAAAGTAGGATTAGAAATGTGTGGTATTTTTCTTTATTAAACTGAAATAAACTGCACAGGAAATACTGCAGTCTTATTTACGCAGTTTTGAGCCTGTCTTTCTGGGCAGAAGGGGTATATCTGCATGTTGTAATGCAGGGCTGTGCAGAGATGCCTGAAAAGTCTTGCTCTGGAACTGGAAGGTACACATTTTTATCAATGGCATTGAGCCCTGTGGCAAAGCAGAATATAATGCCTTGGCTCTGTTTTGCACAGTATCCTGTGTTGCACTAATGTTCCAGCCTGCTCAGATCAGGTAGGCAAATGTCTGTCAAGGTCCTGTGTTGCATTTGCACACAACCACAAGAAGACATGAATGGTTGGATGCATCAAAACAATGTCTTTAGCGTGGCTCTCTGACGCTGGCAACATGGATAGATTTGAGGATGACAGTATTGGATTTTCAGAAGGCTTCACCAACATAGCGTATTTATGATTTATCTCATGCTGTGTTGTGTTTTTTTTTTTTTTTCCCTCAACAGAAGATTAACCTGGAGTTCTATATCGACATCCATGCCCACTCCACCATGATGAATGGCTTCATGTACGGGAACATCTTTGAAGATGAGGAAAGATTTCAGCGACAGGCTGTTTTACCCAAGCTACTCTGTCAGAATGCTGAAGATTTCTCTTATGTAAGTAATGTTTCTCTTAATTCATTTTTTTGTGTCTAATTTATTTTTAATGATAAATCTATAGCTTAATTGAATTGTGTGAATTTTATTTTAATATGAATAGAGGGCTACTTAAAATTATTGTCATGATTAGCCACCATCTTTCCTCTTATCCTCACTTTCTCCAAAAGTGATAAGTTGTGATCTTATGTGTGGTTATTAGACATGAACAGAAGCAGGTTCTTCATCTTCCGTATTATAACCTTTGGTTCTGATTTATTAGTACACTTAGTTTTCATCAGAAGATCTTTTGTCTTTTGATCAGGTTTATCATTTCAGTGTTTATACTATATTACATTGGCAAACTTTTGACTTGTATACTTTAATGGTATAATATCAAATAAAAGTAAAAAAAAAATAGACTTGAAAAAAATATTTAGATAATTTTCTGTTGAAATTTGTGGCACAGGTTATGTATGCTTTTGAAATTCTTTGATCCTACCATGGAAAACCGTTTTGTAAGAAAATCTGCAATAGCTCACTATATATCTTGTAACTTGGAAGAAAGTATGTGTGTCGGTATCTCTGAGTACTGGAAATAAATGGCAGGCTCCTAAAAATGAGGTGGTAAGGGACATATGTCTTTGGAGCAAGCTTCAAATAAAGTAGAACAGATCTTTCTCCAGCACTGGTTGCAGTTGTTCTGCAAAGACCACGGATTTAAGGCTGGCCCAGCGTGTTGCAGCTTTGTGTCCAAATGTAACACCCTGGCCCTTTCCATTATCTGTTTTGTGCATCTTTTTCCCTGAAAGCTGTGCAAGCTGAACACATCCCCCCCCTGCCTCCAGCTGCTTGTTCACCTCTCCTGGCCCACGTTACACACCTGCGGAGCTGCCAGCTCAGCTGCATCTATATGGCTCTCCCTTGCTCTGTTTCAGTCTATGCGCTCCAGGTTTACTTAAGTGGAGTCTTTTAACTAAGAGTTTTTGGTGCCCTGTTGTGCTTTGACTGGGATAAGGACTGTTCACAAACACACTCAGCCAAAGCAGTGGGAACTTTCAGACATGAGGAGGGAGGGCAGTGGATGGCATTTGGCAGCCATATAGTAGGAACAAGCTCAGTTAAAAATCACTTTGGAATCCAGCACCAAGCAGAGAAGAGTGGAAGAACCTAGTGTTTGGGTCCTGATTTTATGTCTGTTATGTTCCTAACCTCCTTTGTTACCCACAATACATTTTCCCAGTCTCTGCTGTCCCCTTGTTGCTTATAGCTCATCCTCCTGGCACAGAGAGATAAGCGTGGGTCTCCTACAGCTGGGGATTGGTGCCTGTCTCCTCTGCAGTGCCATCCCAACCAGCCTGTGGCAGAGGTGGTAGATGGAGGAGGAGAGGAACCCTGAGGCATTCCATGAGTTTAGCTCTAGAGAAACAAAATCTCACATCAGACACAAAAGCAGACAAGTCTGCACAGCAAAAGAAACCATAATTGGAAAAAAAAAAAAGACCATTTTCATCATGGCAGGAATGCTAGCCTAAAGCTTTCTCATCAAGAACCAGTAGAGAAATCTTTTGTCTTGTGTTTGTTGGGGCTTGGCTGTGGAGTTTAAGAATAGAAAGTGGGTATTGAAATGGAGCTGTGCCACTGTTTTCTCAACAGATCTGTTCCAGCAAAATAAAGGAGGAATCAAAACTCCCAATTCCTCTCTGTTCCTCTAGTCTATGGTAGTTTTATGCAAGAGTAGGAGAAAGTTTGGATTGGTCGCTGACACTTTGAGGGCTAGGCAGGAGATATCCTTTTCTCTGTCTTTTCTATTCCCAGGAGGGAGTTTCTAGTAGACCGAATGTTTCCCTCTTCTTCTTGGGATCCACCAGCAGTGGCAGCTGGCTGGATAATCCCTGGCAGAGTGCTGTTGCTTCCTCTGTTGCCTCCCAGTATTGTTTAACCAGTCTGTATGTTTTGGGGGTTCTGGGGACTGCTGCAATTTGAAGTTTTCTGGGGCCAGCCACTGCAAGGGCTTCTCAGAAAACTGTCCAGAGCACCGAAGACTGAATTGATACTAAATGAGGAGAGAAAGCAGATGCAGCAGTTCCCAGCTGTTTGGAGCCTGGGGGTTGGGGCTTGGGGTCAAGGAACAGCCCAGCCTTGTCAGAGAAGACCTCAGTGATGGAGCTTCTTATCTGCACCTGGTTGTTTCAAAAAAGCAGTGTTGTTAAGGGGGTGCTCACAATCATAGCTATGAATACCTGCACTTGATAGGAATTTACAAATTTTGTGCTTGAGTGTGGGATTTCTCTCTGTTACTGTGGGAGATTGTGTTCCTCTTAGTGCAAGTCTCAGTTGCCAAAGGGAAAATCTTTGAGAAACTGATGTAGGAAATAGAAGCCAATAGCTAAATAAACAGAGCAGTCTCTCCCCTTTGACTTTCAATCTCCTTTCTGTAGAAACTGGCAATCAGACACACATGTTGGCATCCAGTGCACCACCGTTTGACCCAGATGCTGCTTGCAGTCAGCGCGCTGGGCTTTCAACCCACATCCTGCCGATCTCTTGAGACCAGAAGCCTTTCCCCTGCCCTCCATCCGAGCCACTCTTCTCAGGGCAGCTGAGGGGGTAGAGGTGTTGGAAGAGGAGACAGCCACAAAGTGTCCCGTGTCTGTGAAGCAAGAGGAATGAATATTACTGCTGTGTCTGAGTGGGAAAGTTTCTGTTCCCTTGTTTTCAGCTCCAGCCATGTGGGTTGTGTGACTAGTTAGAAATATCAGGGGTGAATTTGGCTGCTTGAAAGAGAGGAAAAGAATCCAGAGCTTCCTGCGTTTTCTAAAAGGGGGGAAAGAAAAGTGTTGAAGATTAAAAATAGTGTATGTAAATATGCCCTATTGACTGCTTAAAGGGGAGGGGGGAAGTGCATCGTTAACATTACCGGGCTGGTGTTTGAAAGTGTGGGAATGGACCACTGTTGTTACTAATTAATTTTCCAAAGCTTCAGGAGGTCTCATTTACATTGTATGCTGCTGCGGCCATTTGTTGGGATTATAATACTTCAGCAGCAGCACTTCAAGTGAAAACTGGCGGCTGCATGAAGTGTTGTCCATAATTGACTAGCTCCATGTCTTCACACAGCACAGAGACAATGTTCCATTATGTTATCCATTGACAGTATCATTGAAAAGATTACTCTCCTTAAAGCATCTGTCAACCTTGATTGATTTACAAGGGACAAAGAACTGAAAAGGTTTGAAGTGCGGGTACAATTTTTGCCACCGTTTAGCATACATAATGGTTCTCCTTTGATGTCAAAAGCTCATCTTCTATTAATAATGCAGAGGGCTTTTGAATGCAGGCTACTTGTATGGAGTTCCACACTAATAACCTACTTGCTGTGAAATGGGATTCACTTTGGAGAAGCAGTCATTTGTCTGGGTTTTACATGTTCGGAATGAATCCCGACTCAAAGGGATTTCTTTCAGTGCTCTGCATGATTGCAGCTGAGCCCGGCACGGGTTAGGGAAAGCAGGCAAATCCTAGCCTGCTCCTCCAGCCGAGAATCTGGCAGAAATCACGCAGCCAGATGCAAAGGAGCATGAACAACAAGCCTAGATGATGCGATCAAATGCCTTGTGCCGTTTTGTCTGGCAACCTTCTATTAATATACTTTAGAGTGCATTTCATGCCTGGACTGCTTTCTTCACCTGTCATTTCCAATAGGCCTTTTTATTTAAATGACAGCATCCAAGGGAGATTGGTGATTAGAGTAGGGGATGTATAGGGGATTTGTGCCTGCTTGTTGTTGTAGGACCAAAGGCAAGTCACCCAATGTCTCTGTACCATGTCTGCTGAGCAGAACACTTAACCTTGCAGTATGCTGGAAGGCTGACTGTGGTTCGCAGGTAAAAGTTGTGAAAGGGACCAGAAATTCTGTATTTGTATGTGGCTTCAGGAATGGAGGCCTGCCTTTGGCCTAGCTGTCAGCATGTGCACGGGAAAGTGAATGAAAGAAGAGCTAGGAAGTTTTGCTCTCAAATACACGAGAGAAATTCTTGGGCAGCTGTCGGGGGGG
>VXAA01004871.1:1628758-1647106 GCA_013399115.1 Anseranas semipalmata
TTCTGTAAGGAAAACATTTTATGATTTCAAGGCTTAGGAAGGCTATTTTTAAACATTGGGGAGTAAATATAATCAGTATGAAAGGTCTAACAGTGAGAGCTGACAAGCTCTTTTGAAAGGCTGACTCACTGGGTTTTAGGGAGCAGCTGTTGACACCATGTCTGACTGCATTACACATCAGCCATGGCTAGGAGTTGTTGCAGTATTTGGAGGGGTGTTCTTCATTTGACCTTTCTTGTTCTGGAGAGTGGATTAGTCACAACGACCAGACACAAGCACTTGAACATTTCAAGAACCTGCTAGTCTTAGGAGTGGCTAATTTCGACCTTTGTGACAGTATGAGAGGAGACCATCTGTTCTCTCTGGTTCATTTAAAAGAAACAACCACAGCCATTCGTGGGTAGCTTTATCATTTCGTAAAGATTGCTTTTCTTTGCAGTGAGATGAAAAAGACTGGCCAGAGGTACTTGGCTTAATCTTGGTGGTTTGTTGTTGTTGTTTTCCTTTTGACTCAGAACTGATGGTGTTTGGGATACCTTTGAGTTCTCGTTTAATTTTTTTTTGCTTTCAACCTCCCAGCAGAGCAGCTTCCTTTGAGATAGTGTTTGTCCTCCTTTGTGTGCTGTGGTTAGCCAAAGATCCTGGTAGAGACTTGGGATCCCATTATGTTGGGCACTGGGTTAACCTACTGAGAAAGTGTCTAAGAGCTTCCAGTCATGTTGGGAAAGAGAAGGAGAGCAGGTGGAAAGGGTACTCACTTGGAGTAAGTCAGAGAATAAAACCCAGGTCTCCCAAGTGCCAATCCAGTGTCTCTGTCAGCAGTTCACACAGCCTTCCCCATGGTTTATGCCATGCTGCACACTCAAAAGTGAAGTCTCTGAGCAAGAACCCACCTGGTTTCCTTTGGCAAACCTGCTGTTGACCTCAGTTTCAGAATGCTGTGACCTAAAACATGTCTTTGAGAGTATCATTGTTTCAGCAAGATGAGAAAACTCAAATGTGGAATGGCCCAGCCTATTACTTTTTGTTGGTGGTGTTGATTTTTTGTTTGTTGTTGAAGTTAATTTGGACTTTCTTAGCCTGGATATCAAAAATTGAACAACCAAGTAAAGGATATGAATCTGGCTGTATTTTCTATTGCTTTACTTTTATCCACATACTCTGTCTGCTCTTCTCATTTCCACAGCACGCCCCTCATCCATACAAGCTTTCTTAGGGAAGGTGTGTTCCTTCCAGCAAACCTCCTCCTTTCTATTGGCTGTTATCACTTACCCTGGCTAAACCTCTCCTTCTTAGTCTTGTGATCCCTACTACTAATCCCAGCGCATTTGGGGCTATGTCTGAAGGAAGTGCTGGCACAAGTGCCAGAGGGAGTAATAACAGCTGGTGAACATTCAAGGAACAAAACTCAATAATCTGTTCTGAAATAAAGAAGAAGCAGTTTGTGTTGCATGTGGCTGGGCAGGGAAGGGGGAGCAGCGAGCAGGGTGCTCAGACCTGGGATTCATCCCAAAGTTAAATCCAGACTCACTCCAGCCACCATCTCCTAAATGCTTCTCTACTGTTTTGGCCGAAAAGACCATTGTCTCAGAAAGGCAAAAGTTGTTGCATTCAGGTAGGTTTTATTAACATCATAAAAGCTTAACAGATCTACTCAGAAATCTGTTAAAACTGGAGGACAAGAAATGATCCTGCCTCCTTTTTTGTTGTCTCATACCAGGGCATTCCCAGGAAGACAAATACAGCTGTTATTTGCTTTATTGCCCCTCTGGGATGCATTTCTGCTCACTGCTTCGCTTCTTGGACAGTTTCTTCATACATTTATTTATTTATTCGTGAAGGTTGGGTGAGGGGAGAGAGGAAATGTGTGTCTGGTGGCACAAGGAACAGACTAAAGCCTGTGCTTCGGAGCATGATAGGTTTTGGTCTCACAAGAGAGTCATGGCTAAATGAAACTGCTCTGTTACATTGTGCTGAACCAGGCCACCCCTCTTTTTACACAGAGGGTTGAATTAATTTGTATTGCAAAGAAAAGGAGGGGGGGAAGTGTTTGAGTAAATGGATTTTCTTTCACTACCTTCTTGCTGTGTCGTTTGTGCATACGAGTTGACAGTCCCTTTTCCATCCCCACACAGGTAGAAATTTTGAATAGGCACAGAAGAAACAACTTTTCATAGCAATTTTATGGCATATTTTCAAAGGCCGTCATTATTCTTACCTAATGTCAAGGAGCTGGGAGCAGGTGACAGCCTCCCAGAGCAGCACAAATGAAAGGAGCTCCTTTACAATCAAATGCAAGCCATCTCTCTTGCAGAGTACTGAAAATTTCACTGAGCTGGGACAAACTGTGCCATGAAGGAGGGGTAGAAAGTGGGATAGGAACTGGGAGGAACCTCGTCCCTTCCCAGATCTCTGTCTGGGTATTACCGCTTTAAGTGCATGATATATTAACGTATGTAGAGTACAAATCTGGTTCAAAGAACTGTTTCTGGAGCGCTGAGAGCGTCCAAGAGGATTGGATGTACAGTACACAGCACCTCCTCAGGAAGGGCTGTGTCTTCTACTCTGGATCTACAAGTGAGCAGAGCATCTCTTTGCCGTAAAGCAAACCACTTTTTCTGCAGACTGTTCAAAGCAACCGCATGTGTGATGGTTGTATTTCCTTTTCTGCTTCTCATTGTCCTAAGTTTCTATCATTTGTATAAATGATTATGAAAGCACTCCCAGGAGGCTGCATACACGGTCATAAAACTATTGTAAAGAGAAGCATTGCAGGCTATTGCTAGAGGCTATTTTATTGTATATTTTGAGGAAATGTCTCATTTTCTACTGACAAATAGGGAAGCTGAGAACTCTAGATACACGAGTTATTTTCTAAATGGTGTGATTATTCTGTAGAGTTTAGACTAGGAAATGCCAGCTTTGGCATTTTCAGGAAAGCATGTACTCTGGGAAGCTGAGGTTGCATTTATTTAAAAAATAATAATAATAAAGGAATAGCAGATCTTTTTTTCCTAATTACCCTGAAGCATGTGCAGATCCCTTCTATGTATATATCACTGGTCACAGCTTGGGCTGCCTCTTTAAAGGGGGGGAAAGGCTCCAGACATTCTCTGGTTTGTGGGTGATGGGTTTGGGTATAGGTTAATGGTTGAGGAGGTGGCTAAGTGCACTTCTGATGAGAGAGAGAAGCGGGCTCACTGAAGAAGGAGTTGAGAGGTCCTGAGTAAGTGTGCTTGGGGAAGACTACACTGAGTGTGTGTGTATGTGTACATGTTTGGGTTGGCAGGTGCTGGTGACAAGAGGAGCTCCAGCCTAGGCTTGCTAAAAGGTTGGGGTGAAACCTGCCTCCTTCTCTTGCCTTTCCTAAGTGGGTTGTGATGAGCTGCTCAGCTCTGTAAGGGTGCTCTTGACTGACCTTGTGAAAGTCTCAGGTAAGGCCACCACCATTCTGTATAGCTTGGCTGCAGAGCGTTGTTTAAGAAGCTCTCTTAGAAGAGCTGCTGCTTTGATTTGGATTCTAGTTGCGTTAGCTGCTGTGGTGAAGGCAGTGAACTTGATAAGCAGCTTTGGTGCTGTAGCATTCAGGGAGGAGGGAGCTATGAGTACAATTTATTTCAGTCCATGAGGATGAATTCTGGGGAATGTGAAAGGCCAAATCCCCACTCTGGTGCTACCAGTGTAACTGGTCCAGGGTGCAGAGACAGGCAGCAGGCTGTGGAGATCTCCATCAGTCCTGGAGCCAAACAGCAGAGCACTGTACGGAGCGGAGCACAGGTGATGAGCAGTGAGAAGAAAAGTGCAGCTATCGTGGTTCTTACAGGTGAACAGCCAAAACCCAGTTGGTTTTCTAACCACAGTTTCTGAAAGAAAAGCTAATTTGGTAGTTTGGGTTTTGAGCCATAAACTGAGAGCTTCTACAGACTCCCTCCTTCCAGCCCCTCTGTTAATGACCATGCAATGACCATGTGTTTTTGTCAGCAAACTTAAGCAGGCATGACTGAAAGACACTTGGGACGGATGGGGAGGGGGGAAAGATGTGGTATTGCTTCACTACACATTAAAGGAATAACGGAACCCCTCAGGGAGCAGATGTGTGTGTGGTGACAAAGTACTTTTTGAACTGTTATTTCTCTGAGGAGAACTGCACTTTGAAGCCTGACAGTGTGGTGGTAGGCAGGTTGTCTTCATGGTACTCCTACAGCGTGATGCTGCCTTTAAGAAAGAGTGATTGCTGTCTACTTTCCACCAAGCAATAAGAAGAAGGAAAAAATGAAGCAGGTAGTAGAATTAGTGGAAATGTCTTAGGATCTGAGAATATTTGGTCTTAAGGTTTCAGTTTCGGACTTTTTCACATTTTTAGGACTGGGCAAACTGGTTCAGATCTCCTCTGTACACCTTCTCTCAGACTTCTGCAAATTGAATTCTTCTTTTTCCTTAGTTCAGAGAATATTCCCTTATTAAACCCAAGGTTTGCTTCGCACCAGGCACAGAAGTTACGAAACAAAAAGCTGTTAACGGTGGAGTTGTCAGCAAGAAGAAGTGACAGTACCCTTTTCACAAGAATATCAGCCCAATCTGGCTGTCCCTAAGGGATCTGGAAAATCTCCAAGTAACGGGATCCCTTTTTGAAATGATCCTGAACTTTTCAAAACCTCCTCTACCCAAATTTCAGTAGTCACAGGTGATTTTGAGATTAAATAAGTTTTTCTCCTGTGCATCAGAAATGCAGCAAACCTGCAAGGTGAGATGAGTCAGGGAGTAATTTTGAGCTCTGTTCCTATTTCATCACATCTCTGCTCCCAGAAACCTTCCTCTTTACCTGCTGCCTCCTTCAGATCAGCTTTCTGCTACCATCTGCCTTTGGGATTTTCTTTTCTTTCTTTTTTTTTTTTTTTTTTTTTAATCCATCTACATTTCAGATGCTGTCTGCAGCTTGTTTGTAAAATAAATTGGAAGAGGGCTGCCTGATAGCAGCCTCCTGAATGCCATGATTTCCATGTCTCCAGCCCCAGTTGGCATGGAGTTGATAGTCTATCACAAAAAAAACCACTAACACATATGCTTTCCAGTCTATTAAGAGAGTTAATGGAGCTGGTGAGAGGTGGGTGTGAGAAGAGAGTTAAGTTGGCTTTAGAAGTGAGAAGTTTCCTCAGTGCTTCCAGAGAAGTAAGGAGATAAGTTTTGCTTGTAATACAGCTTGATGAGCTAGCAGCTGTGAGGGTGGCAGGGTCAAAGCAGCAACTGCTGGGCACACCATGGCAGCAATTAGCTCTATCCATAGGGGGAAAGTGAGCTGCCAGTTGCACCCCTCTTATAGCACCCTGTGGAGGGCCTAACAGAAGAGTCACAATTTGTAATATCACTATTTACAGTCTTCCGTGGCAAAGATTTCAAAGACAGTGCATTTCTGTGCTCTCTTTCTAACTTTCGCAGACTTCAATAAAGCATTCTAGAAAATGGGAGTGAGTGAGTTATAGCTGGTAGTGTAAAACTCTTCATCGAGATAGATTTGACATCGTCTGGGCTCCAGTCCATTTCCCAATGGCACGTCTATTCTTCCTTGATGACTAGTGTGTCATTCCTTTTTTTTAGAGCACTAACTACTAACTTTTTTATTATCACTTTTTTGCTACACTAGGGCATTGAGTTGAGGGCTCATAGAGGTCAGACCTGCTTTAGAAATAAAGCTTGCTCTTCAGCTATGAGGGCAGCATCAGCGGAGAACTGTGGCGAGGTTGTAGTTGAGTCCTGATTACACTTGGCCATTGCTGGTGCTGATGGGTGAAGAACATGAGGCAATTTGTATGCATAATCCCAGTTTATCCCAGTAGGTAAACTGCTTATTGCTCAACTGCAGAATGAGCAAATGGTGTGGAGGTTTTTTTGGGGTTGTTTTGATTTAAGGAAGAGATGGTTTCAGTTGAGAAATAAAGCTTATTTCCCAAATGGAAATGGCATAAGGTGACCCAGCATATTTTTAATTACATGTTGTTATATGAAACCATTCTATAATTATGAATGCTCTTAGTTTTTATGTCTTCACTCTTCTCCAGGGAGTATTTCTAACAAGATTCTCTGATTTTGTGAGTGTACAATTGAAAATGCTACATCCTTTTGTAAAACTGTTCCTGGACCTATATCAGCTATCTATATGGGCATATGGGAGGATCTCTTTATTCTGAGTATGCAGATATTCTGTTTGTAAAGACAAATGATCTTGTGAGAAACATTTGCATGCACACTAGAGCTCAAGTTTTTGAAACCATATGCAGTTTGCTACTTCCTTCCATGGGCACATAAGCAATCAATAGTTTTGCAGTAGATGTGAACAGCTGGTAAAATGTATCTGTTGGATTACAGGAACCCCCTAGACCTTGTTAAATCAGAAGCTCATCTTTCTCAATCTGTCATAGCCTGTGACCAAACTTCTGGCTGGTTGACAGTTTCTCCCCTCATTCATTTCTGAGTTATCTGTACCTTGTAGCTTCCTTTCTTGCTGGGTTAGAGAAAGACCTAAAAATTGATTGTAAATGATGTGCAGTCTGTAGCCTGGTTCCCATGCTAGGAGCCCCGTAAGATCTGACTTGCACTGTGGTCATCCCTTGATCCTTTTTCTCCCTGATGTGTTGGGCAATTTCAGAAGATGACAGAGATTCATTCCCCAATAGCCCTTGTATAAGGGAGCAACAGTTTTTGTACCATGTCCCTTTCCTCTGCCATCAGTGAAAGGTAGAACTGATGCTCCCATCCATCACCAGCTGGACACTGAGTCTGCCTGAAATTTCAGCCCCTTTGGGCATCTCTTCTTCCACAGAATAGTGGGCCCAGATTTACTGGATTTTGCCTCTTATTTTTCCTCTTGTGCAACCTGAGGCTTTCTGATGCTGTAGCAGGACAAGTCCCCTGTGAAGCCACATATACATTGAGGAGGAGATCCCAGCACTGAAAGCCCCCACCAAGCAGAACCACTTGGAGTCCAAGTCCACCAGGAAACCAAAGAAAGGACTCGGGCAAGTTCAGTCTCAGATATAGAATTTTGCTGTTTTCCTTTTTTTTTTTTTTGTTTTTAGAGCCCCTCTTGTGACTTTGATACAGACATGCAGAAGCAATCAGTAAACTGCCTGCCCTTACTTTGTGAATATGAACTGCTCAGGGCATTCATTCCGTAGTTGCTAGCAGGACAATGGAGCAGTGCCAGGAGTATCCCTCAGCCATATGGGAGCTGCCTGAGCTGTTGAACTTGTGAGCTTGGGGTTTGAATCCACTGAGTCACCATGTGGTCAAGAGTATCCTCAGCAGCCAAGAAACGAGACTGCCCTGGAGACAGGGGTTCTGGCACATTGAAAGGTCTGACCAATGGCCAAGACTTTTTTTTTTTTCTTCTTCGAGACTGCCCCAAAAAGAACTTGCACACAGATTTTTTTGTATTTTCTTCCCACACATCTCTTTGCCACAATACCTGAATAAGGTCCAATTGGTTTATGAATTTCTCTGTGCTGCCTGGATGATCATTGTCGTTCCCAATGGGAAAACCAGTCATCCAGAAGGTGTTCAGCAGAGCATGGGGAGGAGGGATGAGACCTGGTAGGGAGGCCTGGGAAACCTACCACAAATGCCTGAGATGCAGAGAGAGGCTCAGTACACCTTTAGGCTCCCGAGTGTGTGTGAGATTCAGGTGTAGTTTTCTGGGGTGTTTCTTAAAAGCAGAAAGCGGGGGAATCCTTCACCCTTCCTCCTCTACTCTTTTAGCACTGGATTCTTGTTGCTTGGCACCTCCTAACCTTGAAGATAGCTAATTTGTTCACTGAATTTTCTCATGCAAGCTGGGAAGCAGAGTCCTTCTGTGAGCTTTAATGTATCTGTGTGTTTTAATAATGAATTACTGTTGATTTTATACAAATATCCCTATTTAAGAACTTCAAAGTCTTTGGTGTTTTCCTCTCTCCCTCTGCTTCCTCCCCATGCCACCCCCCCCCTTCTTGATTTTGTACTTTTTGCTGTTGTTGACACTCCCACATGATTCAGCCTTGGAGAAATAAATATTTGTTTAGCTGTTCTCCTGCTGTGTCTGCTCAGTGCATTTGCTTAATGATGACTTTAGTTCAGCTTTGCAAGGGTTTTAGGGCAATAGATTCTCCCAGACAGAAACAGCAGACTCACTTGCAGACAACCTTACCTGCGTTCTTTCTCCCTCTCGTCCCCCCTTCTCCCCAGAGTAGAGTTTGATTAAATAAATGTGAATGCAAAAGGCTCCTTCCTTGCCAAAATACATGGCTTTTCATAGTCTTTGTTTCATCATTATCAGTTGCCAAGATCAGTTCTGGAGAGAAATCAATGGTTTATGTGTCTATTTTTCCATCCTGTTTATCTTGACTTGAGACAGTGAGTAGAAGGTTGAACTCAAGCAAGTACCTGCTGCCCTTCCTTGCCATTACTTGAATTTTCTTGAATCTAGAATTATCTTCTTTTCATCTAAAACATATCACGTTCTGGCTTGTAACATTTGTTCTAGAGCCAGGCACAAGCTGCTGTTTCAAAACTTGCATGTGTTCATATTTGAAAGGTTTACCTTATATTTTCTCTCCCTCAACCTCCCTGAGTCAAATCAGAGATCTTCTTACCAAAGATATCAGGTTGATTTGTGCCATCAGATTTTTTTTTTTTTTTTTCAAAATGAGGACAAAATTAAGCTCCAAACTCTACATTTGTGCACCTAAATTAAGGTTCAGCTTTTTGTTGTTGTTGTTGTTGTTGTTTTTGTTCGGTTGGAACTGCAGCACTACCTGGTAAAAAGAAATTAACAGGTGATTTTATTAATGGCATTGCCACCATTTGAAGTAATTTTGTACAGGTGGACTGGAACTTTTCTTGAAAAAAAAAAAAGGAGAGAAAATAAAAGAAAATTACAACATAAAATAAAAATATAAAAATTCAAACTGTGGAAAGACCCACATTTTGTTTTCTTTTTTCTTTGGCTATTTAAAAATCCTTCCTCGAATTATTTACTTAATGCTTCACTTCTAAAATATGGCAAGTATAATTTTGCCAATAACTAGATCCAACTTTTGAGCTATTTTCTGCCAGAAAGCAAAAATCACTTCAGTGAAGTAATACATCAGATCTCTCTTCATCTATTTCCAGCTGATGAGGTTTCAGCTTATAGCAGAGATTGTTTTTATTAGGCCCTGAGTACATGACCTGGCACTTGTGCAGCTGAGTTTCATCTGACTACTACCACTCTGGTCCTCAAAGTCATCTTACTGCTTTTTTTGTATGATACTCAGAGGCTCCTCCATAAGGATGATTCATTCCACATTGTGTCATCAGCAAATTTTGCTGGCATGGTCCTCCTTTACTGTGCCAAGGACTGTGATGAAAATATTATGTAAGATTTATATCAAGAATCATCTCTGAGGCATTCAACTGGTAACCTTTCTCTAGCCTGATTGAAATCATGGGAAATACAGCTGAAAAAAAGGAGCTCATGTCCAAACTGTATCCCAAAAATAGATGAACTATACCTGGCAGATACTTGTCCAATTTGTTCTTAAACATAGTTGATGAGATTCTATAATCTTTGTAGATGCTCTGTGTCAATCAGTACCTGAGTTTCCTAACCATGGGAGCATGTCTATCCCTGATGTCTGCCCTGAATCACTTCTCCAACATTTTCCTGGTTTTCCCTGTGCTGAGTAGAGCCATAGACTTAGCTCATTTCTCCTGTGAGTGATGCTTCTGCTCACAAACCACAGTACCATGTTCTGACACATTGTCTTCTTCTTTTGAGCTGGCTCCATGCGCCCATATTCACCAGCTGATGCTTTCATGCATTAAATGTTCCACCAGACATTCATTTGAACATGAGGCACTATCCACTGAACTCAATGTGTACTTGCATTATGAAGCAATCCCCAGAGTACAATCATCTTACTTTCTGTTTCTGATCTTAACTGAAGACAGAGCTTCCCTCAGTTTCAGGGTCTCAGTAGTCTTTTGAAGGCTTCTTTTGCAGGAAGTCAGAGCACTTTCCCTCTTCCAGACCTCCTCAAGTATTTTATTCCATATAACAAATTAACAATTATATTTCCCCATCAGTCCTTAAGAGTGCTTTACCTCCCTGTCCCATAGGTATTCAGACCATTCTCAAGGTTCCTGTCATGCAATTTAAAGGAAATTATATGACGCGTATATAGCAGAATACCTTCTGTGTACCTTTTACCACAAAGCTAAATATTATGTTACCACAAAGACGATGTCACATTTAGAAAGTCCTACATATAATGCTAATAAGAAACCCAATTCCATCTTATTCAAATTAACCTGGAAAGCATTCCTTTTTATAACATAAGAGACTTGAAAACATTCAAAATGGTAATAAACCCACAGGTATTCCCATTCTTTATATCTTCTGGTATACACTATTCATCAAGAGTTGTTGCTCATTTCAGTGTTAGCGTGATTCTCTCAGTCTACAGAATTTTAACATTTTGAATGATTGCATCTCTTTTATTTTGTTTTATACAAGAAAAAAAGTCTTATTTTCCCTGGTTTTGGTAAGACTTGATACATACTAACTTTGTGTTAGTAAGAAAAGATGCAAGTCTTAAGGTTCGATAGGAGGACCCTGGATAGCTCAGATAATTCACCATGGGAACAATGACTGAACCATAAGCTATATGTTAAGGGCTCTTTATGTTTCTCTGGCAATGTGAAAGTCTTAAAGCAGGAGATATTAAGGCTTTTTATGCAATCAAACCAAGTTGGATCTACTAAGCTTTTTTTTTTTTCTCCTCTCTCCAGTGGTCATTAGGTTGTGCTAAGCCCAGATAGACTCAGTCTAATGGTTATTAGGTTTTTGATAGGGTCTGGTAACCAAAATGAAATCAGATTCCATTTTTTCTGTATAGTTAGTAGGAACAGGTTCTGAGATTTAATTCAACCTGAAGATGAACTCCCCTTTAGTCTCCAGATGTCATGACTTCAAAGGAGAACTAAAACTCATTTATGGAAATACTTGGAATCCTCCCCTCCACCCCTCAAATGAATAGTCATAAACCTGTATGGTTCTTAAAGCCAGATCTTCAGTAATAGCACAAAATACTGTCTTTTATACTGTGCTGCTAGTGCTGTAAAAAATAGTGCGGTATACTTTTCCACCCAGAGAGCAACACCCAGTTAACATTTAAGTTAGTGAAGTGGAAATTTGTGTGACCTAATTTAAGAACTAGTCAAATGTCTTAGGGGAGAAAGTTTCACTAAAATGTAAATACCACTGTATTTCTACTTTGCTTAAAGAGTCCAGGATAAGGAGTTGGGGAGAATGCTTACGGTATAGGAGAATGCAGCAGAGAGAAAGAACTCAATATCCAAATAATGATCCATCGTAACTTTTGAAATGGAGGGTCTGGAGAGCTCCCTTTCGGCTCACGCATGCAACAGGCTTTCTTTAAGTATTATCCAAAATGGAAGGAGAAAAGCTAATGTGACATGTGAACTGAGATTAATTTTGTGAAAATTTGCAAGGCTTTATTTATAGCCTACGTGCCAGAATTGTATTTCCATTAATGGTCTCTCCAGGCCACCATTGAAAAATATTGCAGTCTCAAATAACGTAATTGAGATTTGGCAATGTGAATTTCACTGTTCTCTATTTTAACAGGCTCCTTCCCAACCCTTCCCTTGTTCCACTCATGAACTCTCTTTGTGTCCTTGTGTTCTTTCCCCTGCAGTCCAGTACATCCTTCAACCGAGATGCTGTGAAAGCAGGGACAGGCAGACGTTTTCTTGGTGGGCTGTTAAATGATACATCCTACTGCTACACACTGGAAGTCTCATTCTACAGCTACATCGTGGCTGGAACTACTACTGCTGTCCCCTACACGGAAGAAGCATGTATCCTTTTGAAATCCTGCCTCCTCTTGCAGCGCACGTGAACTGAGCACTTAAGGTAAATACTTCTATCTCAATAAGAGTTTGCTAAGATAGGAACACACAAGTAGAAATGTGAGTCTGCTCCTGATGCTTTAATTTCCCTCATATTGATTCTCCATACTGTGGAAATTCAAGAAGAGAAAGGCATATTAGATCAAATAAGCTATTTCCCTCTTGTAGGAGATTGTCTCGCACACTTATTACAGAAACTAGTCCTGGAGAGCCTCTGATCCATTCCCTTCCACAGTCTCCCATTTCTTTCTTCATTTCTCTCCTTATTCTCTCATTATATCTGTGTTTGTATCATTGTTTTAATAGCAAGTTGAAAGTGCATCTTTGGTGCTGAGTTAAAATATCTTCTCTGCCTTTGAACTGCAGCCAAAAGGCTCTAAAGGGTCCATTAGGTTCTGCAGCTGCCTCAGGGCCAGATCTTTAATAATGGTTGACAAAGAAATGGAAAGTGAGCTCTACAAATAAAACTGACAGAGTTGTCTGCATTTTTGAGGACTCATGTAGATGCAGTGTCTCATTGCTGGAAAACCACATACCCATCTGGCTATCTCAGTGTATCAACAATTTGTAGAATTCTGGTATTAAGATCTGTTTTTATGTTTTTCTTTTTCTTTTTGTCATTGTACTCAATCAAATAACCAGTGCCCATACTTCAAGCTTGGGTGTGTTGTTTCATTTTGTCATTCTATCTTAGTAGCTTTTGAAATTTCCACAGGTTTAGAAATAGTGCGGAGGGAGAAAGATCAGCTGTGATTGCCTGTTTACCTCTCCACTGCATTTTGGAAGTTGGGGAAGGTTTGCAGCTTTAGGGCAGTGAGGGGGAAATTTTCATATGAGACATAATTCTTCGTTATCTGTGCATGTATGCACACGGTGTGGAAATAAGAGTGAGAAATGGGGAGCAAGGAAAATAATTCTTAATCATTTGGGTGGGTTTTTTTGGTTTAGCTTCTCCACTCAAAATGAAATTCGGGGGAAGGAGGGGACTAAATATATTAAGGTGATTTAGAAGATGAGCATTTGAAATATAAGCTCCTTTTTGCCCAGTAAGGTTAACTATCTCCAAGGAATAGCTTCAGGCAACATACACATATGTACTACGTCTTGCCACTGAGAACAAAATTTTCATGTTGTTAGGTTAGGTTTAGGTAATTATTTTCTTACATTGGTATTTTGGCCTTTTAAGAACATGTGTCTTAGTTTCACTTTTAATTTTCCTCCTCACTTAGTACTCATTGTACTGACAACTGCTTATTTATCATCCTTATTTATCAAGAGCAGTTTTAGCAGTGAGGAATGGGAAGAGTCCCTACACAAATGAGATCATGATTCCCTTGAATACATTTTTCTTGATGACTTGTAGGTCATGCTGGCTTAGTTTCTTTTTCCATAAAGATTTTTTATTGTGCTTCACATTACAGAGGTTTTGAGTGTGGGGTCTAGTGTCTCTATCCATTTGCTTGGTTCGTCTTCTTCAGACAGGACTGCATTATTCTCAGCTCACTCATTGTGCCCATCAGCAGCTGGAGCACAGAAAATAGGCTCCAGATCACAGAGATCCTTCTTGGTGGTGAGGTATGGGAAGCTCAGGCAGTGACTTGATTTCCACAGCTACGGATTTACCTAGCTGAGTGAAAAAAGAGAAGAGGCTGGTTTTGACCAGACTGGCAGAGAGCAAGCAGGGAAGGCTCTCTGCCCATGTGTGCTCCGCTGGCATTTTGCCCTGGTAGGTTTTATTATTTCCTTTTCAAAAGGATTCAGGAGGGCTGCTTATGACAGCTCTTCCTCATGTGTGCAGTTTCCTAGTTAGAGAAAGAAATGGAGCTGCTTGAGGCAGTCTCTGGGCTGGTCTGCTCTAACACAGGAGTGGCTGGATTTATGCACACTGTATCCTGGCAAGGGAGAAGTTTCATCTCACAGAAGTGCCTGTGACCAAAAGTAAAACAATTGCAGAATGTTCCCATTTAGCCTGAACAGCTCTTCTAAGCTATTTGCAAGTCAGTGATTAATTAATGCTTGGATTTTTTAATGGACCTGAACCAAAGACACAGCCAGTCAGTTCACATTGGCCTCCAAGGACAGGCGTGCTTCTATTAACTATCTAGCTACATACAGACAGCAAGTCAAGCAAATAAAGGAAGAAAATACAGTGAGCCCAAATACCGTGAACTGATAGGACAAGTATTCAGGAAAAACTCTGTCTTCAGGGTCTTATTTCTTAGGACTTTTTCTTTCATTTCTTAGAATGAACATCCACCAGTGATGGTACTGGGTTGTGGGGTTGTTTTGGTTTTGAATAGAAACTGGATCAGGGTGGCTGGAATTGTTCAAAGCTTATAGTGTTGGCTGAAGAAGCACAAACTGAGACTCAGCTTCCAATTTAGTGAACCCACAGAATTTATGCAGCCCACAGTCTTGAACAGAGACTACAAAGGACACCATACCCCATATTCAGAAATGAGCTATACTAGCTCATGTAGAGACCAAAACAATTGATAATCTCCAAATTCTACAAAAATATTAATTTAGCCTAACATTTTTCTAGAGTTGCATGGTATAAATAAACCCATCAGACAGGAGAGAAAACTGAACAAACTGTGAATAGTCTTCTGTTTGCACTGGTGGCATGTAATTCCACCCATCAGCCTCTTTCATTTACAACTTTCATGGCAAATAAGATCACAGTACCGCCCCCTTTCATGCCATTGTATAAATGTATGTTTTTTTGTTGTTGTTTTTTTTTTTATTCCCTTCCTGTTCCTTAGGGTTTAGGTGCTAACACCACAATCTATACAAACCTATATGGGAGCTTGTATTAGATATATTTCTACACTGGGTAAGATTATGCATTTTGTTCAGACTTGCATGACTGAAACATACTTAGCAATTATTGAGATAAACGGATATCTTAAACACATGAAAATGGGAGACTAACTTTCAGCATAATAGTATTACTTGGATTCTGACATTGTCAGTGTAGGCAGTAACTTTTTTTCAATGAGAAAAGAAAATTAAAAATAATAAGGGAAGGTATCATTATAAGTGGAAATCTTTTCCCAGTTTCTCCAGTTAGCATGACTTAACATAGTCTCCAAAATTAAATACCTCAAAGATTCAGCATTTAGGGGATTACATCTAGTTTCTTTTCTAAAAAAAAAAAAAAAGCATAATTTATTTTACATGAAATCCAGGAGCGAAGGAACTTCCATCAGTCTGTGCGGAGGGTGTATGTTTTGGGATCCCTATGGTGGGATAACAGCATCCTGTGGAGTGTTGAATTTCTGTTCTCTTCCAAAATAGAGAGCTAACATGGTTGCGTGAATGTCTCAGGCCTTAATTAGCATTATATCGGTGATGTTTATTGTTGAAGTGCCTCTTGTGCTTTGCAGGATGAAAACACTGCATCAGGTGTAACTTCCTGAATGTCCTGTTACACGTTCTTTAAGAGGTACACGTGTGCCTGGTAGGTCTGTGTCTAACTGATATGTGCCTGCTTTACAAGAAACATTAGGGATATGTTCTACAAGCCTGGCTCTGCAGAATACCCTACGATAACATGTGCTGTAGATAACAGTGAATGGACTCTGTTTCAAAGGCATAATAAGAGAATTGTAGGCTTGTCAGTTTGTTGTATGGAAGTAAGTGGACAGAGGGAAGTTTAAAACCCTTCTCACACACACACACACACGTTTGATGGTGACTGATTAAAAAGGCATCATAGCAACAGTTTGTTCAGCACCAGGTAAAGAAGCTTTAAAATGGGCTGGTATGCTTCCATTAAATACCATGTCTTACTAGGCATTTACTGGGCTTATGGTACAAGGCATGTAAACTGCTCTGTAGCATTCACCACCACCAGTTCAGCTGCTGAGCTGTCTAGATACACACCAGCCTCATAGTAGCTGGGCAAGGAGCAAAGGATAAAAGAGAGGGAGGAAGGATGAATCCCCGGCTTCAGGACTCTGAGCGCTGCTCTGATAGCACACCCAGAATTGCTTTCCACTATAGCCACTGATCAGCAGCCGTCACAGCCTGACCTAAGAGTGGCCAGTAAAGGAGTCTCACATCAACAGTTTTCAAATATATTGGGTTCATTTTTTAGAGTGTTTGAACTGGATCCCTGCTGCACAGCAGGCAGCCCATAAGAGAGCATAAAAGGTTTCACTCCTCCAAAGCCTTGCCATGACGTGGAAGATAGAAATGATGGAGACAAGGCAAGAACTGGTCTGATTGTAGCCTGGTAGCTGTAGGGAGAATAATCATCAAGATGGGTGGGCACCAGAACTGTCAGTGTGTCCTTGGCTTTGTTGTGCATTTCGATCCTAATGGCAAGTTTCTCTCAGTGGGGGAGGCCCCACCCTAAGACAGGCCTTTAATCATCTTTGTGTATGGATTTACTTGTTGAAGTGAGTGGAGCAGGAGACTGGGGGTCTGGTGGAATGATTCTCCTTTGTATGGCTTTTCTAAGTACATCAGTTTACCTCTTTGATTCAAAGTCCTCAATATATAGAATGAATTTAATGATACTTCTTTTGTAAAAAACAAACAAACAAAAAAAGCACTTTGGAAGTAACGGATGAAGAACACAGAAATAAGAGACATTCCTACTATTATCCCAAGGTAAGTCTTTTCACATTACGAACAGCTGAGAAATGAGTTTGATACACTCTAGCTGAACTGACTTGCAGAGATGTGATTTGGTATTTTCCATTTCACTGTATGTGTTGAACTGGAAGATTTGCATCCATTAAACAGGGCACAGTTGCACTGCTGAACTCTCTATCATGTTTATGGACATAAAAAATGTCTTTATGTGGCTACAGCTTGTGTGCACACTTGTCAGTACATGCAGATGAAAGCTTGGATTGACTGGAGTCTCTTGAGGTGCCTAGCAGATACTCGAATCTTAGACTGTTGGCACAGTTGGGACCACTGGGTTTACTCTTATTAACTTCAAGCAGACTACCAGTCTGCTGCTTGACCACTGGGGACTTGAGAAGTTAAATCCAGAGTCATTTGCCTGTATCCAGATTCCTCTTAAAGAGTACTTGGATCTCAGTAAAGGCCTGTCCTAGAGAAAAGGAATCTGTATGCAAACTACAGTTATAGTAAAAGCATCTATAACTTTTAGAGCATCTGCCTGTCCTCTAGGGCAATGTACTTGGCTATTTGGGGCTTTTTTACATTTCTTTTTTTAGCAGCTGCCTGCCCTGATCTTTCTAGCTGTGTTAGTGGTATCCTTAAGAGAAGATCCTCACAAGCCAGATTATAGCCCTTGCAGGTTCGTTCCCACCCAATAAAGGCAAAAAGCCAATGAGGTATGAAAGGCTGTGCTGATAAAGCTGGGGGAGCTCTGCAGAGGTTACTCAGCGTGGTTTATGTTTGAACTTGAGTTAGAGCTTGTTGCTAAGATGATTTCTAAGTCAGTCAGGCATATACTTAGGAAAAGACCTCCAGAGGTCTACTTCTTCATCCTTCTTCTGTTAAGCTCCTAGAAACAGGCTTCTTTCTGTGTGTTGCAAAAAGTAACGTTAATCCTGATCCTGCAGAGATTTCCCTAAGAGTGACCTCCTTGCACATCATCTCTCCAGTGTTTGGTTCTTTCTCAATACCATGTTTTGGACTGTCTTTGAGGAAGGAAAACAAAATCCTCTTTCAAATCCCCAGTCTGCGTGAAAGAGTGTCAAGGTTTACAGCCACAATTTCAAATGCTCTTAATATTACTGGAAGCATAGAGTTAAATTATAGAGTTGTAAAGTTACTTTATAGTGATAATGCTGTCAAGCATCAATATCTCTGCCCCAGGGCACCATGGAAACTCAGTTAGTGATATAAGAAGCTGATATTTTTCATGGTTGCAGCTGTTGGCTTGTACCCAGAAAGAATCTGCATGTTTGTTCATATCAAATATATACAGGGGGACCTGCTCAAAGAAAATTAAGAAACAATGAAAGTCTGTTTAATGAAGTGCAGTGGAATGAAAGTGAGAAGCAGTGGATGGTGTTGCTGTATACATACCTCTTTCCTCCACAGAATTCAATACCGTGGACAGTGCTTTAGAGAAATACTTATTTTGCTGTAAGAAAGGGAGTTCGGGGGAGGGAGTGTGTATTTGTATGTAGATTTGTTTATCTAGTTGCCTGTAGCATTGACTGCATCAATCTATGCAGACACCGTCTGGGAGTATCAGTAAAGAAATGGAAATTAAGGCAAGTGACTACAGTCAAGTTAGGAATATCTATAATTTTTGTAATGGATTTCTTAGCATGTGTATCCCAAAGTGCTTTGATAGCCTCAGATGAAAGATGCTATAAAAGTGCAAAGTGCTATTATAAAGGTGAGTTTTTTTTCTTTTAAAGATTTTTTTTATTATATATATATATATATATATATATGTATATA
>VXAA01004871.1:1653408-1676157 GCA_013399115.1 Anseranas semipalmata
TTTTATGCCTTCGCTTTAGCTGGTGTAAATCTGGAGCTGTGTTGATTTACACCAGCTGAGAATTTGGTATCTTTTGCCTGCTTATGTTTTCTACTCTCTGCTGTATAAATCATCTCTTGGCTATTCTTGACCTGTTGATGTCAATAGTTTTCTCTGTGGAACCCTTTGGGATCTAGATTTGACCTGTATTGATTAGGAGGGAATGTTTGATGATGAAATGTGGGGAGAGGAGAATGTGCAGCTGCTGTCAGAGAACTTCCCATACTAAGCACTCAGATGGGAAGGGAAAGTTTTGATAAAACTTGTTAATGTGAATTCAAGGTTACCAGTACACAGCACAGCAACTGCATCTGTCTGCAGAGGGATTTAAAATCAGCCTTTAATAAGAAAAAGGAGTTTCCTGCACTGCTTTATCGCATCAGTTACCATCAGAGGCCTTTGCATGTGCTTTGGATTTTTCTCTGTATTTAAGGAGCATTTCAAGCTATAATTGATTATAGCTGAATTTGTGTTACAAGTAGGGAACAGCAGGTCAGGGCATTTACGCTACGAGACGAGACTGAGCCTGATTCCCATGTAGATCCTTATAGCAGAAGGGTAGTGTGTTTTTCCCTGGTAACAAGCAGTGTCTCAGCTATTGAGTGCAATGCTGTATTAATAATTCTGTACTTATTGTAGGCTCTCTGAACGTAAATCCTTCACACACGAGCTGGGTTGGCATAAGCCAGTTTAGGAAGCACATGTACGACTTGCACTGCCCTCCACTGGGTTTATGAGTAAAAGGAGCTGGAACCAGGATTGCCAGGTTTTGCAGTGTGCCGAGCTGGAAGCAAAAATCCAGCTTCTCCCTTCAAGGTGAAAAGGACAGGAGAGTCTGGTGGTTTTGGTCTGCTCGAGGCTCTTCCTGCAGTGGTCCCTGCTCTATTACATGCAATTTAAAACTGCCATATGTTGTCATGGCTTCTTCTTGGTCACTTCACTGTTAGATAGTTAAATGAGGTCTCAAGACTGAAGTTCAGGAAATGTGGCTACTAATCATGTGATTTTATTTAAACTCCATGCCTGATGCCTGTGTTTCATCCCGCATTCTCAGTCCTGGGTGCTTAAATGATATTTAGGCAGAGGCAGTCTGTGGCTAAGTACAACACCTAACACAAAGAAATCCTGCTCTTTTTAAGACCCTTACAGTGTTACAACACCAAACCCAACAGTGTGGGGAGATAAGAGCATGTACCAAGAACTGAGATGAGACAAACTAAGAGTTTCCAAGCTAATACAAGTTGAGATGTTTACCTAGTTAATGTGAACAGGCATCACTGAAAATAATAGCTAGCACTCAAAATTTACCTTATGACTTTCAAAGGGATTATCCCTAGTACGATAGAAGGATAACGTGAACACAGTAATCTTCTAATGTTTCATTTTAAGACTACTGCTCTGCGTAGGAAAATGTATGTGTGTGCATTAGATACGCATATATACCAGAACTTTTTTCTTTAAATATATTCTCAAGATTCATGAAGCAAATGAATTATGACAGACAGAAGCTCTCAGGCCTCTCTTTGTGTGGGGGAGCTCCAAACCACCACTGCAGGGAATAAAGATGCCCCTCTATCAGTCCTCTGCAGACGGCCCTGGAACTGGAGCAGCTCAGAGTAATGGTGCTGAGAAGTTGGTACGATAACAAGGCAAAGCAAAGTATAGCCTAACAGGATGACAGCGCAAGGCAGCAAAAATAGGTGGCTTTTGTATGACTATAATAGCACCACCTGCTTTCAGAACGTTAGTCATCCTGTAAATGTGTCCATTCCAGCGAATATCCTTGAGGGAGCTGACACAGAAATCCATAGAAACGAAGCACTGATTCTGAACAGAGAACGGGGAGAAGCGCAGGCACTCGCCAGGCTGAAAGCAGCCTGCTGGTTGGGGGAAAGGAGCAGCCTGGAAATGTGTGCTTGCATGTGGGTGTGTATGGGGTAGCTGAGGAGAAGTACGTATGCTTCTCAGAGGGAAGAATTTGTTTCCTTCTCATCACACCTCAGCCCCTGCTGTTTTCTTTGATTTTTCTCTAGCAGGGCCAATTTAGGCACTCAGTGATGATAAATAACCTGGTATTACAGGGTGACATGCACAGTGACACAATAATATGGAGAGAAAGAGAAGAACCCAAAAGGACAGAGTTTCTGTGTGATTTATTTATTTCCCAAGCATGTTCTGCAGTGCAGGCAGTTTGGGAACCCTGTTCCACCAGTCCTGCTGCAGCCTGGTGGGGACTTTTAGGGGAGCCTACCAAACCTCAAACCTTGCTAGCATAAGTAGTCTTTTTTCCTGGTGGGCTGTGTTTGCAGTGATCCTAGTAGGGTGTTTCGGTCCTGTTTTGATAAGGGCATTTGGGGACCTTCTGTTTGATCTGTACTGAGGGGCAGCTCTGGGTTTCTGGATACCTGCGTTCAGCTGTGAGCTCAGTTGCTGACTCTGCCTGGCCTCGGGCGAGTCATGCAATCTTCTTCCCCACATTTCCCGATTAGCAGGCTTTCAGCTTTGCAATTGTAGCGGGTTTTTTAACATTGCATTTGTGTGCAATTTCCTGAATTTTGTCAAAGCAAACTGAGAGCAGAAGTGGTGTTGTGCTGACACACACAGTACATCAGCAGGGCCAAGCCTTCGGCTTCAGCGCGCAGGATGCTGTTGCTTGGGCTAACAGAATAGCAGGTTGTCGTTCTCTGTTAGACCAACGTAAGGAGGGAGAACAGGTACATTTTGCCAGAGGGATTCCTGGTCACTTACTGATGATGAGGGATGTTAAGACTTGGTGATCTGGATTCCATTTATGACTCTGTAAAGAGCTTGCAGACTCGCTGCTTTGCTCTGCCTGTCCTTCCCTCTCCCAGCCCTCTCTTGGATGAAAGCACAGGACAGGAGAAATGGCGTTGTCTAGACGATAACACAGGGCTATCTCACAGTCTAGTGAGATAAAAGGAGAAGGGAACAGGCACACAGAGCAAAGTGATTTGCCTAAATCTGCACAACCAGATCTCCTGACTCCTTCACTCTCCCTCCTGTGGCTTCTCTTTAGGAGATGAAGTTGATTGATTGAAATTGCCCTTTTTACTGATTACCATTTTAATAATCTAACCAGCAATGTCAGAAATCCAGCATGAGGGATTTTTTTTGGGTGCAATCTGTTTGTCACTTGCATTTCTCTCAGGTGGGCACCAAAACTGGACTGGTTGTGTTCTCTTTGTATTTATTTTTGGTTTTGTCTTCTTGTCATCCAGGCATAACATAGTGTTACTGCTGCAGCTGCATTCTCACATGACAGGGGAATATTCTTATTACAAGGAACTGAAAATTAAAAACAAAAACACCTCCCCTCCCAAAATAAATGTACCTGCAAAAATAAACCTTGAACTCATAGGTCTTGGGAAAATCTCTTTGTGTATCCATGCACATTTCATCTCCTTGGCAATGGTCATCTTGTGTAAAATTCCTGCTTTCTAAGTGTGGGATGGAAACTACTGCTATCTTCTGCTTTTCCACTTCTGTCTCCTCACAACCCCCTTTGCCTGTTTGCAGTCGCTTCTCAAGCCTCTTCTGACTGAAAAATCTCCAGGGAGGAGATGGCCTTCAATGCTGACAGGAAGTCTTTGCCTCAGAGTCTTAACTGACCACCCAGTTCCTTCCAGGTTTTAAATAGGTGAATAATAACCCAGCTTCATGCCCTGGGGTTCTAATTCTTGATGTTTTTTTCCCACATGCTGTCAGAATGCAAATAAATAATACCTGCAAGAAAAAGGGAGTAAAATCATCTTGGCTGCTTTCACTGAGAGCCAAATGGCCCAGTGGCTGGAATGGAAGAAGAAAGGATATTCGTGTTCCCCACTTATTTGGCTGACAGCATAATCATTCAGGGTAATAAATCTTCACTGGAAACTTAGATGGAAATGGAAGAGGAATGAGAGTGCTTTCAGAGGAGAAGCTGGGAGGGGGCTTCTGTCTCTGTGGAAGCCCAGCCCTGGAGGGTGAGCAAAAGGGCTACAGAAACTCCTTGCCGCCGGGTCCAAAACGGCCTTCAGGGGCTGTGACTGTGCCTGACATCTCAGCCCAGCCGTCCCCCAGGCCCTGCCCTGTGGCCTCTGTAGGCCGAGGAGCAGGGGTTGCGTGTCAGCCCTGTAGTGGCCTTAATGCGCACCTGAGCAGCCTGAATAGGGGCCAGGAATAAATCACAGAGATCTGGAGCAGCTGGCTGCCTGCTGTGCTTGCTCTTTAACCCTTCGGGAGCTAGTGCTTCCCACAGCCTCGTGAGCAAACAAGGACAAAAGAAGCAACCACAGAGCTGAAACATTTTATTTCCCCTACTGGGCCTGCCAATTAACCCTGTCAGGAGCTAGAAAACCACACTGGGCGCATCAACAGAAAATGAGCTGAGGAGGGAGAGTGTTGCAGAGACCTAATCAGCTCTCTGTCTCTCTGGAAGAGCTGAGCTGTGGCACAGGGACAGCAGGAGCGAGTTTGCAAACACCTCCGCTCTTCAGAAACCGCTGCAGGGCAAACAGAGCTATGGAAGGCCGGCTCCTGGTGGGAGTCTGTCTCTGAGCTGTCTGGCTGCCATGTGTCCATCCCTTTGCAGATGCCGCCGTTCCTTCCCCCATCCCCCTGGTTGCTGTAGTATCTGTGGTGACTTTACAGTGGGCTTTGAGGGGTTTGAAGATGGCTGGAGGGAAGAAAGGAGGCAGCAAAGGCCTCCCCTCTCTTGGGACTCCCTGTCCGGAACTCATGCTGCTCTCGATCGGCTTCGGCGCTTGGTTCTGCGTGTTTCCCCCATGGCGTAAGGTGAGCCGATTGCCTCTTCTTTGCTCTAGGTAGCAGAAAGTTTGAGCTGGACTGAAAATAGGAGCAGCTGGATGAATTGGATGAAGCATGGGTCACATGGGATGTGTATGGATGTTCCCCTTTGGCAAACTTGCTGGATGCTGTGCAGAGAGCGGGGCTGAGCTGAGGAGCAGTGGACAGAGCAGGGCCTCTAGCTCGGTGTCACTGAAAGGGAGGTTTGGTCCATTTGCTGCAAGGATGGTGAACTGACCGAACGTTGGGGATGTTTGGCATCGTGGGTGCAAGTTCCTTGAAGGAACTTGGATAATTTCCTGGGGCGTCAGCCTGCTGTGTTTCTATCAAAATCATCCAAGTGACACCAAAGGTGAAATTTGTCCCACAGTCACCTCTGTAGCCTTTGGAGCAAGTATGGTCTGCACACAGAGCCAAAGCAGGGAGGTGGGCCTGGTATTTAATTAGCTTTGTGTATATTCTGTTCCGTAGAAAGCAATCCCTTCTTCCACTTGGTACTTTCTTACCTTTGGGAATAAAACTCAGGTGTTGCCTGGCTGCTGCGGGCCCTCCTGACTGGCAGAACAGTCCCACGTGCGATTATGGGTGAGCCCAGCCTTGCGAGCCTGCTCGCCACTGCACCACTCAAGTGTCCCTGGTCCATAGTGCTCTCACCACTCATTGCTTGTCTGGTTCCTCTCAGATGCTGGTGAGCTGCGAGGGGCTGGCGTGCAGTGCTCTCCCTGCCTTGGCAGAAAAAGGTAGGAAGGCTCCAGCTCAGAAGAATAGCACAAATGGGAAAAGAGGGGCCATTTTGGAGCTGAGCTGTACAGAGTTAGTATTCTTACTCTCAGGCCATGAAATCAATCATCCAGGTGAATTTGTGGTGTCTCAGATTCATTTTGGGCACGACACGCACCTCAAATGGTGCTGGCTGCAGCTCTTGACGTCAGTAAATGCTTTCTTCCCTTCAAAAGAGCACAGCCTGGATTTCATCTTGTTTTTACACCTTCACTTCTCCTTGTAAGGCTCATTGTCACCACCGGGTCTGGTGTCATCCAACTGCAGCAGTGAGACCAACACTCTGTGCTGCAGAAATTCCCAGAGCACAACACTCAGCAGCTGCCAAAGCTTTCTGCTGGCACCTGCTCAAGGCAAGAGAGGGAGAAATATCACTTTGTCTGCCTCCCTTCATTGCTGCCCACCAGGAAACCAACGCAGAGAGTGCTTTGCTCCTTTGCTTGAGAGAAGTGCAGGTTAGATGAGTGAGGCAGACACCTTCAGCCTTTTTGGCCTGTTGTACAATCCATGTCCCCTTTGTCCCATCCCACTTTTTCCTGGTAACATTCCTGCTGACTGTCTCACCAGTCTCTAGGAAGCCAGCAAGGAATAGCACTTTGCTGTGCTTTTCTTCTGCAGTTTCCCACCTGCCTTTAAATGGCACAAGTCTAATTGTTTGGGGCATTAAAGCTGGTGATGACTACCTTTGGGCAAACAATGAAACAGTACTTTCAGCAATGTGGCTTTGAGGAAGATTGGATGTTTTTGACAGTTGTTGGGACAAGTTTCCTTTCACCTCCTTCCTCCACCTTGCTTGATTCCCTTCTGATTCATGGGTGGCTGCTGACTCCCTCTCTGAGTAAATTGGGGTGGTAATAAATGTATTAAATCCCTTCTTTGTGGAAGAAACTCTGCGAGTCAAGAATGTCAGCTCTTGTGCCTCACTTTACCAGCCAGCTCAGCTGAGCAGGTGGTTTAAATGACAAGAGGAGGCATCCTAAATTCAGATATTACAAGGTGTGCGTGTGAGAAAGAGAGTGAATTTAGTGCTTGTAACAGTTCTGCAATGAACAGAACAAAATTGGCTGCAGGTACAGAAAGGTGCTGTTCTGATCCTTGCCTGTGTGGAGCTATCTCAGGCCTTTCTCTGAGACTGCCGGTGAGGGGGGTGGTAATGTTTTTGTATAGGGCTGATTTGGTGGGTGTTATGGTGGCTTGGGGACCTGATGTGGGCACACAGTGTGGGCCTAGTCCCTGGTCAGCAAGGTCATCCTTTCCTCAGACCTCCACCAGGCAGCAGGATTGCCCCCAGCCTGCAAAGCTGGCCATGCTGCTTTCCCCTTCCTCCAGCAGGCTGTAAGGCCTCAGCCTCTTTCTCCTTACAGCAGCAAACAACCAGGCTGGCCTGGGAAGGTCACAAGGGCCCATATAATGACTGGTGAGCTGAGCAGCTTCTTGTTCTCTGTCTTCCCCTACTCCTGCTGGGTCTCTCCTCTTATTTCCCCTATACTCACCCCACGTTGTCCTTCAGTCCCCAAGTTGAAGCATGTTTCCAAGATCTGTCAGCTCTCTTAAATGCTGCTGAGCTCTTAACATCCTTGATATTTGGCGGCAAGGAGTTCCACAGGTGATCAATGCATACAGGGAATTTGGTGTGCTGAGCAAGCCCTCCACAAAAGGTCAAGACTCACCTGGTCTGACCCCTCTAGAGCAATGTTAGGCACTTTGGCAAAGCTTCTGCTTGACTGAAGAGATACAAAACTGAATGAAAATGGGACATGTATAACTTCATCGCCCCAAAATGCCTTTAAAATGTACAGATATAGTATGTAGAAATATTTTGTTATATTTATATTGAGCTATATTAGGGAAAAGATCCTTCCTTCCTGGGTAAAGTGGTAGAGCCGGTATAGGAATAGGAAATAAACTCTTCCACTGCAGAGAATGTAGCCACAACAGGCAGCTGGTGTGCAGCAGAAAATACAGGCAACAAAACTACCCAAACTTGTTTCCATGTCCTACTAGGCACAAAAACATAATAAAAGGAATCATGATTTAACAGATGAGAGTGAACAAGGTAAAAAAAAAATCTTTCTTCCTGGTTCTATTTGTAGCACAGACTATAATATGTGGAGGTTAATTCTATTTCAAAATCAGGGTTCTTTAGAGACAGACCAGTTTATTAGGAGAGGCTGGAATTGTTAAAGACACATTTTCTATGCATCAGAACAGTTCATATGAGGCTCAAGACTTGACTGGTCTGACCTCAGGCAATGCTATGCACTTTGATAAAGCTTTTAGTGGCAATCAAGTTTTACTGAATAGTACTAAAACTGAAGCAAACTGGGAGACATAAGGCAGAGGAAACTCTGAAGTATCCACACAGTTTTTGCAATCAGGGCATCAAGGACTTCCTGTTCCAGAGGCTGCAGCAAGCCGTCATCTTTAATAGCCACCGATCTACTTGTCATTCCCAATTCAATATCTAAATATTAGTTATAGCAGTGACTCAAAGATTAGCAATCTGCAAAGAACACAAGAATACAAGAGGATACAATAGCTTGAAAGGAAATAAGGAGATGCTTTTTCTGAGCTTGTTCTATAGAAGAGGCAAGAAATTAATTTACAAACAATGAACGGAACACTTTTTCTTGAGCAGTCAAGTCTTGACCTTGTATGGAAGCTGAATACCTGGGATTTCAGAGGGCAGACCTGCTGTGATTCCTCTAGTCCCACGCTGGTAATGCAGCACTGCTACCTCTCTCCTGATTCAGAATGCTGTGGGATGGGTGGAGCTGATGCTGCGATCGCTGCCCAGACACACTTATGTCCTGGCACAGGACAAATGCCCCCAGTGCTGGTCTACAGCTTTATGTGGGGATTTTCCAGGTGCTATGCGCCTTCCAGAAGGGGAATGTACATCCCCTTGTGCCTAAATGTTGCCCTCCAGTAGAGTAATGTGCATTCCCTTGTGACTAAATGTGTGACACTGGGTCAAGAAGAAGATAAGTGACTTGCAAAAGGCAAACTACAATGTATTTTGAGTTTATGTTTGGAAATGACTGGGATCCGCTTCAGATAGGATAGTGTGTACAAGAGGGCACTCTTGTTTATGTTATCCTAAGAATGGTAGAGCAACTTAGGATTTTAAAATATGTCGATTAATTAATGGTAAAGTACAATGCCTGTCATTCATCATTTGTCCTTTTTCAGGTGTGGGCCTGCTTGGTGCTTCGTTATTGAATTGTGTTAGGGAAAAGATCCTTCTCTGCCTCTTTGGATGTCTGGCAGGCTGAGAGGCATGCTTATGTGCAAATCCTCTTAATTGCTTTCTAAACTTTGTCCACTTGGGGAGTGAAAACCTTTGAGAGTGGAAGGGGGAGATTTGTACCATTTGCAGGTTTTGTGGTCCAGAGGTATTTAGCTTAGGGTAAGGAACAAAATGCCTTCTTGGCTGTTATGGCAAAGGAGATGACATTCATAAAAAGGTTCAAAATGGAGTTCAGCTACACAATCATAACACCTTGACAATGTTGTAAACATTTAACTTAGAGTGGCTAATAGATTAACATATAGTTGGTGATGGAAAGCCTACCCAAAAAAGGGCAGGTAAGGGTTTCTCATTATGTAAATTGTTTTCTGGCCTGATGCCACATGTATTGATTCAAGTCAGGAGCAAAACTACAAATTGAACACTGAAAAATCAAACCGTTCTATATATTAGATTCCAGATCTATACTGACTAAACCTGTTTTTTATTGTCCTTGAAAGTAGTATAAGCTCAGGGAAGAAAATGGGAGTGGCTCTGATTTCCTCTTTTTGTCCATTTCATGATTGCATGCTCTGAACAGAGTGGGAAAAAAAAATGAAACTTTTGTTTCCTTGACTACAGCACTTGTGATGTCATTGTGTTGTATTTTTTATTCCCACCCCCCTTTTAGGATCCTTTCTGATCTCGTTCTCATCTGCTGTTCTTTTAAAGCCTGCATTAGTCCTATAGGTCTTCCCACTGCCTACTTCACTATTGCAGCATGTATCACTTTGTCATGTCTAGGTCAGCCACTTCTCACACTCAGTGTAGTATATTTGTCAAACTGTTGTGTAGTCTGGTTTTAATGTCTGAATTGAACAATAGGCTTCCAAAGGGTTACCTTTTATTGCTTCTTATGAAGATGGAGGACAGTCCAGGAAGATTTTTTTTATAAAATAAGTTGATTCTGCTTCATTTTTAGGCTTGATATCTCAAGCCTGCGCTGCGCTGCTGTGTCAGTTGTCTGTGCTGGAGTGGATGGTGTTAGAACCTGTGTTATAATTCTGCAAAATTGTACTCTCCCTGCCTCATCTGCAAACAGCTTTCAAGACCTGATTGTGTGGAAGAAACCTTCCTTGCATACGTTTGGGTAGGAGGCATTGGAATCAGTCTTGAGATAATAAGTTTCCCTAAAAATCCCTTCTCTCAGAGGCTTGGTTTTCATTTTGGAGCTTATCTTTATATATATATATATATATATTATTTTTTTCGCCACTCTAGGACTGTCATTGTAACACAGGACTGGAATTCCTAAGCAACCTATACCGCCATCCTTGCCGAAAGCCCAGAAGTAACCCTATCCCCTTTCCATCTGGTTCATGTGAAGGTTACTGCATTCACCTATATCAAGGTCCTGCTTATGCTCAGGCTTGGCAGAGTATTACCTATGCAGTTTTTTTGCCAGCTAAAGACTTTGCTGTAATAGTAGACGCAAGTTCATTTTGTTGCTCTCTTTTGGTTATCTTTAAGCAACCGGAATGTTGTTCCTTTTTGTTGTTCACCTTGATTCTTTTCTTATCTTAAAAATGAATTAGATGGCTGTGCCACCTGGCCTTCATCAGAAAAGGCTACTGTCTTTCTGCTGTAGCCATTTTCGTTTTCCCTTGCTGAAGTCCAAGACAATTCCCATTTTGTCCTGAGATCTTGCAAATAAATTGTATTGCTTTTGCATTTGTCAACATTAAGAGTTATTTGCTGCATCTTGTCCAAATTACCTAGCAAAGCTAAGGACTCTGTAGAATTTCTTTGCTTGCTTTTTTCCTTTCCCCTCCATGTCCACTTCCCCAATTTTGTGTTGTCAGCAGGCTTAACCAGTTTGCAGTCAGCTTCTCTAAGCCATTTATATAAATTAGGCTTAGCAGGGGTTCCAAGGATCGTGTGGCAATGAACATTACTTTGCATTTGTTGACTTTAATTTTCTTTTGCCGTATGTTGACCCAGTTCTAGAGTAGATCTAAATTGTTGGGTATTTCTTGGCTGCCTTTCTCACGTCCATTATATGGCCCCACTTGCAACTGCAGGAACTCTGAAAACAACATCGCTTGAAGTCATTTACACAACCTAAAACTAGAGCAGGAAGGGGCATATTCACTGACCTAATTCAGCAGGTCTCATCATTTAGGTTTAACGATGACTCTCTTTTGCTGTTCTGTAGCCTGATCACTATCTGTTCTCATTTGCTACGTTAACTCTTTGCAAAATTTCTGCTGAATTTGCAGCTTTCCACGGAGTATTTAGCCAAGCTGCCTAAATAAGCCACAATAAATTGTATCGTGTATACCTTACTCTTTGATTTACTCCCCTCTCCTTCCAAGCTAAGGAATATTTTAATAGTTTTTGTCATCACTTATTAACTTAAAAAAAAAAAAAAATAAAGCACTTGGATGGAGATCAGAAGCCTGTACTTGTTTTCAAACTACTTACAGTGACTTAGTAGTAGTAAGAAATACTTTCCACCTTGTTCTCTAGGACCCCATGTGCTGATCCATCTCTCAGGGAGAGGTCCCCTGTGGTGGTATCAGCCCATGCCACCCATAGTCACTGTGCCCTCTGGAAGTCTCTTGAGACTGGGAGGAGCCCACAACCCCTTCTTTCACCTCAGCTGATCTCTGAATGGGTTCAAGAGGCTGCAGGGGGTTTGTCGCAAACTGACCTCTGTCTTTCTCTTCCCTGCCCAAAAGGAGAAAGATGATCATTAAAACGATTTCTTTTAGGGCTCATTTACCCCGCTGTTTGCAACACATGCTGTGGTGCTTATGAATGCTCCAAGGCTGTATCTAGCAGATCTCCCAGGAGAGAGAACATCATGGATGTGCCCTCAGGTCTGTTGTAAATTTGAGTGAGTTGATCGTGTCTCTGTTTCTTTACAGCTTGTCCAGGACTCTTAATGCTTCAGCTTAATAAGAATGGACTGGTCTCATGCTCTCAGCTTCAGGGCCTTTACTCACTATCAGTTTGGAGCAGCTGCATTTATTTGCTCCTGGGTTTTGGGGTGAGAAAACCCCTCTTGGAGCTCTCTCTGGGATCAAATATTTCCATGTAATCTCTATATGAGATCACTGTCTGGCCCAGTAATTTTAAGGACAGTATGCTGAAATTAGACTTGCATGACATGTTCAGAAAGGCACATAGATACTACAGCATCCTTATACCTGCTTCCCTGTTCCAGCTGTTGAGTGATCAGGAGACCAGAGTAACTGATATTGCTACTTTTTGAGACTCCATCTTCTAGCCTGTGAATGCCAGGGCATTCAGCTATTGTTTGCCATCTTGCCATATCTCCAGCAAGGAATTGTAATCTGCACACAACTCAAGTAAAACAAAGCAAGAGAGCTGCAGCACTTGTTTTGCTGCAGTGTTGGAGTAAAAACTGAGGGATTATGACTTTGTCATCCAGCACCCAAAAGCAAGAATCCAGGCAAAGTAGATCACATAGGTTCATTGCTTTCTCCAAGGCACCCCCGGACAGAAAAGGCATACTGCCTGCCGTCCTCCTATGCCTCCTGAAACTGGGCTTCCAGTGAGACAATCAGCTTGTTTCATTTCTCCGGTGAAAGGACAGCCAAGGCTGTATTTCAATACATCAGGAGCCTCTTGAAAAGGTGAGGCCCTTTCTGTTAGTGCTGTAATGGAAGAGAAGCCTAAAGAGAAGAAATGTGACCATTTCAGGGGCACAAAGTCATCGCATTTCTGCTATTACATTCTGGGAACAAAAATAGCAGGGACAGGTCCCAGCTGCCGGCCACAGTGTGTTTGAAAAGGTTATCAAGACATTATAGCATGTAAACAGCAGAGCTATTAGCTCTGAGCTGTGAAAAGTTTCTAACCTTCACCGCGAAAACCTTAAATTATTTTTGAAGTGTTAATGAAAGTCAGCCCTCCAAAGATGGATGTGGAGCATGGAATTGCATTAGACAAATGGCAGTAACATTTTAATAGTTTTTGCTTTGAAATCCCCCCCTCTGAGAGGATTCAAGGGGGTTGAAGACCAGGCATTTTCATGAGCCTCTTTTTCAGGGGGTAAACAATGTGTGTTTTATATTGAGCTATTTACAAAAACACACAGACGTTGTGGTTTTGTTTAGCATGTGTTTGGGACCCTGTTCTTACCTCCAAACTCTTGGAAGCATTTAGATGCTTAACATGACTCTAAAGCTAGCTTTGCCCACTCAGCTCAGGGGTGGACCCATGAGGAAATTTTATAAATATTTCATTTGGGATACATTCTACAGTAGGTACATAATTCTCTGCTGGATGGAGCCAGGGAGAGCACGGTTTTGCTCTGTTGTGTCCTGGAGTACCTGCTAATGTTTCATGACAGAAGATCAAGAAAAGAGGTAAACATGCAGACTGTGGCTGTATTTAAACACTAGGTTTTCTTGAGCAGAGATGGGTTTTAGCCAAGTCCCCTGCACTGAGCAGCCTCAAGTCTTGGTAAGGCTTTCATTGCATCCTTTGGGTTCCTTCTCTGAGACCCGTTTGGTACTTTTGCTTCATTTATGCATTCTAGCAAGCAGAGCCAATTTTATGTAAAAGGCTTATCTTTCTTTCTGTCTCTTTTTGTTGTCAGGTCAGATATTTCCCCTCTCCTCCCCTTTTTGCAACAAGGGGGAAAAAAACAACCCTTTCATCAGCTCCATAACCATTTCATGCATAATAACATTTTAGGCTTTTATTACTCTGTTGAGACAAAGCAGGCTCTGATGAATTTCAATTCAGCACAGAATCGACCGTGCTACAGTGTCTAGTCATACAAAGAAGAAAACCTCTCTCCAATTCTGGAACAGGTTGAAAGACTAGCAACTGTGATTATAATACTAGAGTCAATAAAGCTTAAAGCTCTCTCTGGCTTCCCCACTAAGGAAGGTAAAACAAAATCTTCCTTCACCCCCAAATCAATTTTAAAGCCATTGCACGGTGATGACGTTCATTGGCATTTTCATTGCATACAACATGGACTCATTTTTGTGCTGAGTGTGTTTAGTCAAAGGGGCCCTGGAAGTCCAGGCAGGTTTTGTAAATGAATTACTTTCTGGCACTGCATCTTCTCCTCATCCTTGCCTCAATGTTTTTGAACTTTTATATTTATGTTTTCCTCTTCATTAAAGAATGTGGCACAGGAGGTGAGGCAGAGGGATGGAAAGGGACACTGCTGACCTTAGGCACCTTTTTCATATTTTCCATTTACTGCTAGTTTGATCCTTAGGTAACTCCTCTCAGTACTTGCCTGTTTGTGACTGCAGGAAGACGTACTTTGCCAATTTACTACATGGTGCCATTCACTATCTAGAGTGAGGATAAAGAAACCAGTTGGGGAAAACTGTCTTGGACTCCAGGCCTCCCGTTTTGCAGAGGAGTGGATCCAGCTGTTCCCTGGATTTGTCCCACCTTTGCATTATTTGGTTCAGTGACAGATGTTTTTGCATCCTTGCTGATCTCTCATGTACTTGCATTGTTCCAGTGCATATATTCCTTCTCTGTGGAAAGCATCAGAGCAGTTTGCCAGTGTGGCTTTGCAAAGTCAGATATTGCACAGGATAGAGAGAGCCTGCTTTGATCAGCCAGGCACTAAACCGACATCCAGGCTAAGCAAAACCCTCCCTGTGTTATTCTTCCTGGAATTTGAAGTTAAGGTAACATCCTTCAAAATAAAGTGGCATGGACAACTTTCATAAAAATGACTCAGGCAGCCAGCAGCAAGAGCTTTGAGTTTGAATTGCCTAGAAAGACTCCTACAGCTACTTGGAATATTACATAAGCTTCCAAGGTGTAAGATTTGGGGAACATTCAATGGGGGCTTCACGTTTTTTGGATAGCAGCTGAATAGAAAACGTTTGCTTAAGACAAATCATATCCTCACTTTGAGCCTTGCTCTAGTGAAAAGTAACCATGGTTTGCACGGGCTGAGTTCTCACTGATAGTTATGTTAAGAATTTCTTGCCCCTTGGCCCTCACATATGAGTTGACTAGTATATTTCAGGAAATGTCATAGTGCTCTTCTGAGATGGGGGATGATGCTTATTACTGTACTTAAAATAGGTGAACTGAGGCAAAAGATGGTGAAGGTTTTTAGAGGTGTTTAAAATGCAGAAAAGTGTTTCCAGAGACTTTGTAAAAAGCCTAGGGTTTGAACCCTTTTTAATTGCAGCAATGTGCTAGGAATTCTGATTGCATCTGAACTGCTTGGGAGGTTTTAGCTCTGTTTGTGCATCTGGCCCAGAGGGATTTGTGACACGACACTGTGGGTTCAAAACCTCACGCAAGCAACCCTGGCATCTGGGTATTGTATCTATTGCTTTTGAAAACTGTAGACGCTACCAGCCTTTTCCTTGTTTGTTCTGTGCCATGCAAAGGGAAGGCAGTGGAACAGGAGGTTAGCTGTCCCTCCCCATCTTCCTTTCATGTAAGGGTTTTGGATCTGTGGCAGCAGAGGCCCTGAGACCCTGACTGCCCTCTGTTGCAAGGAGAAGGTGCTTTACAAGGGTAAGTACTTGATTCAGAGCCTTGCCAGTTCAAACTGAGCTTAGAGTGTTTCAGCTGTTGAGAATTTGGCCCCACCATGTCTTCTTCCAGTTTGTTATTTCATGGTTACCGTCTGGAAGGGGGGGAGAGAAAGAGATTTAAAAAAATAAATAAATTAAAAGAATAATAAAATTACAGAGAAGTTGCCTGAGGGGTTTAAATATCCTGCTGTTGGCAATGTAGCTTCATTTTCTGTATAATCCTTGCTTTACAAATTTTGTGAGGGGTAAAATCTATTCTTCTGGGAAAATTTTCCACCCTACTTGTATCCAAACCTCTTGACTCTATTGACATTCATGTCTTCAATTCAAGCCCAAATTACGGTGGCATAAGCCTCCCTTTAGTGATGGTGCAGCTAAAAAGGCTTTGGGATTTGGTTTAGCTTTGCTGAAACATATCAAGACTGCATTCAAACCTTCTCCCAACTGATTTGTTCTGGAGCTCCTGCAGAGAACATGGTTTTTATTCATTTCAAAAATGTCTTAAATCCTCCACCCTCACCCCTGTTGGTTTTTTTTTTTTTATGGTTTCCTTTTTTTGTATGTTTTGTTTTGTCCTTGGCAAGTGTCTTTTTGTTCTGTTTTGTTTTGTTGCATCAGTACAGATGTGCAAAGTCACTTTGCTAAATATGAAACACAACTTAATGTTTTCAGTCCTGGTAGTTCTTGAGAAAAAACAAACAAAAACAAAATGGGGGAAAAAAGAGAATGAAGGAGCTGTTCTGATGACTAAGCCAAAGCAACCCTAGCAAAGGATCCTCTGCTCCTGAATGTGAAATGTGTGCTTTTGGCAGAGCCTGGCTCCCACACCAGGGCCACCCAACGCTTCAACGCTCAGGAAGGAAGTTTCTTGATTTGAACTAGTTTAGTGAACTCCCAAAATAGCTGGTTCACTCCTCCCCATAGCAGTGGACCAGACCCCAGCTGTAAGCTGTTGTTTCACTGGAATCAGACAAGTCCATGCTGACTTGTATCAGCCTGAGGAATTGATGCTTTTCAAAGGCACAGTCGGTCTTTCAGCCTGAAGTGTTGCCACAAATCTGTTTACTGGTGTAATTTGTTCTGAAACATCACTGGAGAACCCCAATGAAATAGTGCTGCTGAAACACTCAGAGGGCTGGAAAGTGGCCTGAGGACAAATGTGGCTCAGTGGGGCCATGCTGTGATTGTGCCGTAATGACATCAGTGACAATATCATTTGGTCTCAGTCACGACCTAGCTGCTTGCGACTTCGTGCAGTGTTAGTCCTCTTACCTCCCCGTTTCTGCTTTCCGTCCCCATTTCTGCCCCACACTGCAGTCTCCAGCTCTTCAGAGGAACAGCCTATGGCTGGCAGTTTCCAAAATGCTCCCTGACCCCACCTCCTTCCTCTGGATCACCAGGTAAAAGCAGCATGTATTAGAATATTAATATTTAACATTTAAATTTAATATTTAACAGTATTAGATCTAGAAGCAAAATCACCACTGGGCTGTGGGTTTTTTCATTTGTGTGCAATAAATCATCATCAACATCTGTTTTGTTTGTGTTTCCATAGTGAGATAGGAGCATCATGAAAAAATAATTCAAAGGCTTTGGTTTGTTTTTATTTCATATGCTGGGGACTTGCTTGTAAAAGGCAGAGTGTGAATGCAGTGGGGGATCCCCAATACAATCAGAAAGCCTCACTGAGTCCAGGAGGGGGTGTGCTTACAAGCCACCGTAATCCAGAGGAAGCCTGGAGTGTTCCAGATATTATAGAGGCACTTGATGCATCTGCCACTCTCCCTGGATAGAAAGTACAGCAGAGCAGAAAGTGCACTGGAAAGTAATTATTAAATGGTTTCTGCTGGTCCATCTGAACAGTACCATTTACTCTTAAGTCAGTCATGGTGGCAGGACTAACTCAGGGACTTCCTCTGCCAGGGGTTAACTCTCTCATCATAAGCAGTCATCCTCCGTGAATCAAGTCCCCCGCTGTTGCAGGTAGCGCACATATTTTTGGGGTCCTTCTCTAAGCTGGGTGGCTTCCCCCAGCTCAGAACTGTGTATATTCATGCTTTCCATCCAGCATGGCTGCGTGTTAGTCCAGGGCATGTCACCACTTCCTCCCAGGGGAAGATGTGCTTCTCATACACAATGCACATGGGAAGAATTTCATTGCCCAATGACTAATTGTCTGTTTGAAATCTGGAACATGTCTTGGAGGTTAAAAAGACTGTGTACCTTTCCCCCTGTTTGGCAATGGCAACTGTGATCTTTGTTTTTAATCGGAACTGTTCTTTCTAGCTGGCTGGCTGTGCAAAAGCACCGAGCTGTCTGTCTAGCCATCACTCTGAGCCTGGTTAAATTAATATTAGCTCTGAGAAATAGGTAATTATTTTCCCTGTTTATTTGGTTGCACCTATAATTATTGCTTTACCTGGTGGGAGCCATAAGCTGTTGTAATTATGCTTCGTTAAAATGCTGATTAATAACGGCTTGCTTCTGAAAGGTGTGCTGTGGGACTTGCTTTTCCCTGGCTAGGCTTATTAATTGTAATGTAGATCTATGTACCTATCTATTAACTCTCAGCTAATATACATAGCAATGATGCTAGGATTATATTTCAGCACCTAACTTAGACTCACTAATACAAGGAAGGAAATCCAGACCTCTCATCAAACAAAGATTCTCTTTTGCTATGAATCTATTGCACATTTCCAAACACATCTAGAAAGGACAAGGTGAAAAATGATACTAAGTGTGATGTCTGTAAAGAGGACTTCTGAGCTCCTTTAAGTTCATGAATTTTAGACTGCTTTGGGAAGGAAGGCCAATATCCTCTCCATTTTACAGATCATGAACGTGAGGCTTGGAAAATGATGTGGGTGTTTCACAGGAAAAGCAGTGCTACAATTTTGGTCATTGATTTCCTGAACTATAAGATATGTAGATTATGCATGCTTATTTATGAGCACATGCTTTGCTATGGTTTAGTTAGCTACACAATAGCAGCAGGCCTTACTACCTGATCTTCAGCAAGGCTGAGGAGGAGTTCAACTAAAACCTAGGTTTACCAGCTACCTGCTAACTTTTGCAGTGTTGTTTTAAGATAACTGCTTCTACCTTTTCATTCTCTTTTGTCCATGAGCTTTGTTATCAAGCTGGAGCAGGAGGTGAAAAATGCTGAACCATCTTGATCAAAATACCGCTTTCTCTTTTGAGGCAGAACCAGAAGGTGTCTTGAATTGTTTGATAGTGATTGTTTTTAATACAATAACAGAATAACTGTTGAAGTGCCACAAAATTTGAATATTTAATGCCCAGAAGTTGAGTTGTTTTCCCAAAGATTTTTCAGTGTTTGAGTTCCATCTGTCACCTGTATGCATATGTGCTGCAGAGAGCATCCTGCATTAGTGCTGGCTTATCTGAATGGTAGGATATGTTTACAGTGGTTTCAGGATGAGTGTTCCTACTGTTGTGGAGTGATGGGTTGGCTCTGGGATTCCGTACTTTGAAAGAAATAATCGCAATGTTCTTGTGGTGTCACCCATTTTCCCGAGGATACCTGCCTTAGAGGTTTGAATCTTGCCAGATTGGTACAATTGCATTTTTTTGTTTGTTTCTTTTCTTTTGTTTTGTTTTGCTTTGCTTTGTTTTCAAACCAAATCTGTTATGAAAATAATGCAGACAGACTTTGATTTGAGAATTCCTTAGTTCTGAAACAGTGAAGGAATTCATAGATAAGGTTCCCATTTGGGTCATCTCTAATAACTTGTGTTAATTTTATGTCAAAATCTGCAGCATATGAGGATCTCTATATGTAGAGGACAAAAGAAGTAGCTGATGGCAATGAGTGAGTTAAGGATGATCGAGTGGGCAAAAGCAGCCAGAGCTTACTCTAAGTGAGGCAAAGATTCAGTCCATAAGTCCATGAGATTGAGTCTATACATCTTCATTAGTGCTTTATGCCTTAAACATGGTAATGGTTTCAGGAGTGAACACTGTATTTGTACATTAACTTTTTCACCTCTGAATACCCTATACCTGCTTTGCCTGGAACAGAACTGATACTGGGATCATTTATCGGGCTCATGTAGAGAGTGGTCCCAGCCTTTGTAAGTTCGTTGTTCTTGACTTCAGTTAGATTTGGCTGTGTACTTAACTCATTACAGAGCCTGTTCTTCTCATGGGTTGTCTTGTTCAATGCAATCTTATTAAGTACAGTTGTATGGCAGGTCCAATACAGGACCTAGAAATTAAGACTGGGCAGGGCAGAGGTTTCCTTCTGTCATGAAGAATCTGTTTCCCAGCTGCTTGATCTTGTTTTGATTTATGTCCATTTGCTTTCAGGATTTCTCACTCTTTCTCAAGACATGAAGAATAGATGATATGGGTAGGACCAACTACTTTGTAGTGAGCGTTTCACACCCAGCCTCTTCTAAGCATGGGCTCCATTTTGTGACTGGACTAAAAGCATCCAGAACTGTGAAGCCCTTGGCTACCTCTGCAGTAGAAACACTGCTTGTTTGGCAGATGAGTGCGTACCTAACGGGGAATGGAGCAGAAGGGCCCTGTTGTGAGGTCTAGGACAGTGTTTGCAGATGCTGGAAGGAGAAAACATTGTTGTAATGGTTGGATCACTCTGGGTCTTCCAGGTGTGGGCTAAGCTGAACAGCTCAGTTCTACATAGAGGGTGCTTAAAGTAAATATGTGATTTATCATTGTTATTTTGAAACTTCTTTGTCATAATTCCCTCAAGCTGTCATGTGAGTAAAGTTTAATGGCTTGATTCCAGAGCTCAGGTGCTACTTTTTGTGTGGTTGTTTGTTTGTTTGTTTTTTTTAAATGTGCAAACTTAACTTTTTCTCTGTGCATCCATTTAGACTGCAGTCTGGAACTACTTAGAACTGTTTCACAGTCAGGAAAACTGAGGCACAAGTGACTTGCAAGGTCAAGTTATGGGCCAGAGCAAGGATTAGGTGCAAGGCATCCCAGACTCTTGGTGCTGGGGAAGGTATAGTGTGAGATTTGAGCCATATAATCTGAAATAAAGTTCAGCAGAAGGCCAGAAGCCTGCAACATTTTTGGGGAGGACCAGGCAGTGCAGTATGGACAAAGGTAAAAATTGTAAGTTTTGATTAGGAACTAGGGTTGAGTTGTACTGGAACTTATACAGAAACATGGCAAACTAAGAGAAAGTTTATATCTGAAGTTGGACCGTGCTCATATTCCATTGGACTTAATCTTTAAAATGGAACCTTCACAAGACCTGAACAAGCAGAGATGCTTGGGTATTGCAGATATGCCTTCAAATCTTGACTTGGTGACTTGAGTCCTGTAGCAAAGACGGGAACAGTGATTTCAGCAATGGTGCCAAGCGCTCCTCCACTCATCTAGTGTCTTAGACAGGGATGAGCAACCCTGCCCCTGAGCACATCAGGCATTTTCCAAAGCTGAAATACCAGCACCAGCTTAGGATAATTATTCCACTTTCCTTACTGACCAGAACAGAGATTTTTTAGCAAATACTCCTGAATAGTTTCAGCCTCCGTCATATGAACTCTGTTCGCATTTTCATGGATCTGTCTCATTGCTGATTTATTATTTTCTTGCTTATCTGTGTTTATTTGTTCATTGTACCTAAGTTAGCGCTCCTTCATGTTCCTAAGGTAAAGGCTGTTTTGTGCTGCCCTCATTCTGTACTCTGTCCTACTGTGAGATGCTTGATTAAGGTATGTTGGCAAAGCTCTCCTGAATAATTTGTGTCTGTTCCCACTAGGCAGGCATATGGCTGAATTTGGAGCTCTGCGTCCACATTTTTGAAGTTAAGGTGCACAGTAACAGAGCTGGGGATGGTGTTAGTCAGGATTCAAGTTATACGCACGCTTCTGGTAAACACCAGTCTCAGTGTTAACCACAGCTGGCTGTGGGTTTGTGAGAAAAAGTTCCTGGCAACTGCATTAATTTGAAAAACTAGTGCCCTCAGCTCGCTGCTCATTTCTACTGTGACATGGGGATAGGATTACATTAAGCTGAAAACTTTCTATCCTAAAACCAATCCTTCTGTCCCATGTGTTCCTGCTTGCACACCTTGAATGGCTGAAGCACACTACCCCAGTGAGCTAGCTTGGCTCCCAGGGGTGCCTCATCTGGTGCTGCTTTCTGTGAATGACCACAGTACTTAGTTTTCAGGTAGACCCTTGTTTTTAATGCCACCCAAATGTTGCTTAAGGTAATGTGTACCTGCAGCTTTCCACTCTTGGCTAAAGGCTCCATATTTCCTTCCTTCTCCCTGTCTTTGGGACAGCAGAGTTTAATTTTTCTGCCAGTCCATAGTTCTTCTTCTTGCATCCGTGCATGTCTGTGATCTGTGCACTCTATACCTCCAGGGAGAAGGTGTTGTTAACTTTTAATGAAGAGAAATCGTAAGTGAGAAAAGAGCATTGGCTTAAAAGTCATGAGATTTATGGCAAATAAAAACTCTTATGTTTTCTCTGTCAGCTTTCCTGATGTCTTCTCTTGAAGCCTTTCCTGCAGCCAAGAGGGCTGAAAATTTACTATGGCTTTCCTTGGCTAATATTGTCCCTTCTCATCCCACTGGAAAAACTGGGCTTTCAGAAACGCAAGGAATGTTCCGAGATATATTGCTGCTTTGGGATTGCCAAGAGCTCGGGGGTCAAATCCCTGGATAATGTTCAGTTGACTGTTATGAGGACATAAGTGTCTGTTAGCAGAGGACCTTGTCATTTTTGTGCATTTCCTGAATAAAGGGAAGGCTGGCAAGAAAGGGATTTTTTTACTCAAACATGTTTTCTCCCTACCTTTCTAAGAAAATATTCTTAGCAGCCAACACATCTAATCACAGGCTAGCTGATATCACTTGTGTGGCTGGCTTTACTGTCCTATTAATCTCTCAAAAACTAGCAAAAACCCTTCAGCCTGCTGGCTCAGTTTTGGGAAGGACATAGTGTTATTCACAATCATTTCTAGCTAAGGTATAAATTATATGGAAAAATTGATACTGCGTATTTTAAGGAGCTTGATTTCTCTCTTTTTTTTTTCTTCCCCTCTCCCTCCTGTTTTTTTTTGTTCCGATTAGACAAATGAATCATGCAAGCGAGTGTTCCCTGCAATGCCACTAATTGATGGGATGCTATACAATTGCATTGCAATAACAAAACACTTTCAGCCTCTGAGAGATTAGTTGCATTGGCCTGGGATTAAGAAACCTTTGAAATCCTGAATCTAAATTACCATTCTTTTGACTGCTGTTTGTGACGCTAATTAGCTGTGTTAATTGGATGTTTTGATACTTGAAGAGCAGAGCAATCCAAATCTTTTTTTTTTTTT
>VXAA01004871.1:1676169-1750513 GCA_013399115.1 Anseranas semipalmata
TTTTTTTGGAAAGCCAAAATTATTAATGAGTTTGGCAAGGAACCCAGAGTTTATTTTAATGCTGTACACTTCTATATTCCCATTTTTGTTTTAGGTTGGTATTTTTGTTGTTTTTTTAATGTTGCTATTATTATTTTTTTAAGCACTCTGAGTGAGTAATCAGCGTAGGAGTGAATGGTAAATGTTTGAATGTGCTTTCCAACAGAGAGCTCTGATGCATCGCTGTCTCCAAATTATTGAACTGCTGGAGAGAAAATATATCCAAGCCAACATCGTTTGTATTGTTGGGGAAGTGGGGAGATAAAGGGGGAGAAGTGTGAAACAGATGAAGAAAATTAACGTGAAGCCATTTAGACAGAGGGGCTTCCTTTATAATCACGCGGTAGGTGATCTGAAAGGAGCTCAAATTTAGTTTCTTCTGGATTGTCATGTACTAGGTTGCTATTCTTGCATCAGGCGTCGTGCTGGCTCCCCAGTCTCTGGACTCATAAAAATGAATTGGTGTGAATAGTTGCATGGGTAGGAAGGGGTAGAAATACTTTACCTTGTAGGATCAAAACTCAGTATTTGCTTCCTGCTACTGTTCCTATCGTATGGCTTTATGGTCTCAATTCAGTTCTGATAAACCTTGGCAATGGACCTTCCTTGGTTCTGAGTTCAAAAACAACAAACAAACAACAAACTATGTCAACATCTGGTGGAACTGAATCACATTTTAATTTGAACCCAGGCCATGATGTGATGGGATTTTGGAAGTAAACACACACATAGGCCATGTCTTAAAATTAAGGTATAGTTGGTGACTCCATGCCTGTATCTCAGTGTTCGCATCTGATGAGGTCTCTGGGGCCTACAGGGAGGGTGGCACATCATGGAGGTCCTTGTTACTGTTTGCTGTTCTTCAGAGGTCAGCCAGTGGGAGGACTGAGAGGGCATTGGTACAGAGGTTGGTGCAGTCTGTGGCAGAAAGACAGTGGAGGAGATTTACAGTGCTGATGTCCACATCTGCTCTGTAAAATACAGGATCTGGAGTAAGGATCTAGGAAAGGACTTAGGTGCCTGAAACAAAATTTACAGAAACTTTCAGCATATCCTTCAAAATTATGTTCCAAAATGGCCTACCTTTTAAACACCACCTTTCAGAGTCCATCTTTTAAAGCACTTGGTGACACCTCCCTTTTTTACGCAAATTTTGTCTAAATACCCAGACTAACATTTATGCCCTGTGCAATGTGCCTTGGAGCCTCACTGTTACTGTAACTACAGAGCGGTGCTGGAAGGGGCCCAGTCTGACCCACACCTTCTGAACAGACTGCATCCAACGACAAGTCAGGACTCTCCCCAGAATCAGATGCAACTGCTTTGTTCTGAAAGGGGAGGTCGGTAGCACCTCCTGTGGAATCACCTTTTATATAAACACCTATTGCAACACAAGGCACCCAGATAAATATCATTCCCAACCTGGGGAATACATTCTTGGCTACCTCCCCAGGTGATGGGGTTGTTTGGGTGGGAGCACCGTACTCTCAAATTTGTGCATCCTGGTTAAAAGGAGCAGATCTTAGCAGGTAGGACCTTGGGAGCTTGGAGGCAACATCTCTCTTTCCAGGCTTGTGCATAGGATTTCTGTTAAAACGTTTTGACGTACAAGTGGAAATAAATCCAGAGATGAGGGTCTGTGTGGATGGAGAAGCCGTCTGTCCAGCCCTGCTTCAGGCACCGCAGAGCAGGAGAATTTACAGTGATCGCTTGTGCCTGTTGTTTCCTTCTGGCTCCCTCTGTGGAGCTCCTGCTCAGCCTACAGACCACTTCTGTCACCTGCTGGGGCTCTCTCCATGTGCCATGCAAGGACCGTGGAGAATGGATCCCGACCTGTGTGTTCTATCTGGGCCCTGGCCACCAAGAGTCGAGTGGGTGTCTGTCTCATGGGTACCTGAGGCCTTTAGGGAATTTGGCTCTTTTTCTCCCTCCCTCTCGCAGCTGTGTTTCTTTCACAAGCAGAGAATTCACTCAGTTACATTTGTTGTTGTTGTTATTGGATTTTTACTTCAAGTTTGAAAAGTGTTGTCTGATGACTTGCATCCAGTTGGAGCACCATCTGGATGGGACAGGCCAGAGAGACTCCTCTGCCTCTAGAAAAAAAACACTCAGAAAAAAAACATTCCAAATCTTAATGTGTAATTACAGTGTGAAACAACAAAACCCCGGCTCAGCCAGCTTCTTTGCAGCTTTGTGCTTTGGCCCTGGGGAGATCCTTCTTCCAGGGGACTGAGGGAGTCAGTTCCTGGGCAAGCAAGAGGAGTGAGACATGGTGGGAAGCTGATGGATTTGATCTCCAGGGCAGGAGTCTTTTTGCCCCCCCCCCCTCCTTTTTTTTTTTTTAAATGACTTTTCAGTCTCCATCTGTCAGCAGATTCATGTGCTGACATTGACAGCTACTTTAGAGGAAGCAGCACCTCCTGGCTTGGTGGCAGCCTGCTAGTGGGAGGGCAGAGGACGGGGCTGTGTGTGTGAGTATGTCTCTAGGGGAGCCTGGAAGCCATACAGAAGTGAAATGGAGCCAGGTTCAGATGTCTGCAGCCTAAACACTTCCAGAGCAGGATAAACAGCACAACATTTCAGCTTTTCACCATGAACAATAATCAGCTTTCTGTTTTCAAACAATTTTCTAAGAACAGCACAAAATGCAGGAAGGGCATCAAAACTGTTCTACAAATGCTGAGCTTACATGGTAAATCCTTTTGCAAAATGCTATTTAGCAACAACTTCTTACATCTTGCTTAGTGTCAGTCAAAGGCAAGTGGCCAGGGCAGCTGTGCACTTGATGAGGGACTAATGCTTCTGAGGGTCCGCTCAAAATGTGTCAAATCATGAGTGAAGGGCGATATTTACTTGGGCAACTCTTGATCAGTCTGACCAGCCTAAACCCTTGTGATCCTAAAGAATGTTCACTTAATAACATCACTGTGATGTAAGGAGGTGTAATTGCTCCCACCTTATGCAGACAGTCCAACTTGCCCATTCCTGGCATCACACAAGACCAAGCATGGCCACACGTGCCAAGGTCACACAGGAACTCAGTACCAGAATCCTGAACGATTTTCCAGCTCAGCATGAGTTGCTTAAATGCTGTCTCAGGGGCCTGTGGTGTTCCTGAGGGCTCAGCCCTTGCAGATGTTGTGGGACCTTGTTTCTGACACTTGGTGTTTTGGATGAATGCATCACCTACAGTCATAGACTGAGAAGGGACAGCGTCTGAAATGTTCTATGTTGCTTGTCTGGAGGAGTAATCTGTGCAGAATTTTGAAAATGGTGCCCTACAGTGCATTCATTTTTAATCAGGCCTTGCTTTGCAAATGGTGCTACATCCAAAATCCAAGCAATGTGCTCAATACAAATATTTGCAACCTTGACTTTCTCCTGAGAAAGAATATGCCTTCCTCCTAATTAAGGCTGGTTGTCTAACCAGCTATTCCCACTGCTGGCTGCCAGCAATAATGCCCATTGTAGTGTGGGTGGAAAATATGCAGTTTTCAAATCTCATTTATTCTGTATAGTTTTACATCCTCTCATGAACAAGCTGCTCGTTCTCTGTGGAGAAAATAAATAAATAAAACAAGCTCAACTGCTGCAGCAGCACTGTGGTCTCTGCCCACATTTATGGATAAGATGAGGGGACATTTACCTCAGCATCCCTTTTCTTCTACAAGCTCAGCTGCTTCTGACTCCCAGTCTGCTCCTTTTTTTCAAATAGTTTCCCTACCCCCAGTCATCCTTCCACATCTGATCTGATGGATTATTTGACTGAGTGGGTTATCTGAGGGTTTATTTTCCCAGGCTGGTACCCTTAAATGGGTGTGAATTATCTGATACGGGGATTAAACACATGAACATAAGGTAAAGGCTGTCATGGGACATCCCAGCCCAGTCCGAAACGTTGTCTGTATACATGATGATTATTAGCAACTCATTTCACAGTGACCCCTTCAAACCATAATCACTAATTCAAATTAGTGATCTAAGAAGGAGTGTCACTGACATGTCCTGGGGCCAGTCAGGTCCCAGCAATGGCTGAGGGTTTCCTATAAAACCTCTGAGTTAGCAGATCCATGTCATTTACTGTCCCTTGGTGAGAGAATGTGATTATGTGGTGAACAAGAAGGATCAGAACACCCAGATTTGAAATTTCAAGTGATTGATCATTACTCTAAATGCGTGTTTAAGTCTTATGTCTAATTGGTATTTTGAAACGCTACTTAATTTTTCCTCTAAGCCTTAATGTACTAGAAGGAGTTGTCAGAGGTTCATGCTTAGAGAGACTCACAGGATGGACTGCACTTGCAGCTGATTTGACTGATATGCCAGGGCATCAACCTTGCGAAAATATGGGATTGTAATAAAAGAAGATCCTTCACTAAGAACCCATTTTTTTTCTGGTGCTTTACACCAGTGCATTGGATATTGTTGGGATATTGCTGTTTTCTGGTAAGGCAGATGACAAAAGCTGTGTCATAACCTTAGCTCTGATTAGAAATGGACACACACTTTCAGGAACAGAGACAGAAGCTGTAGACTGGGAATAATCAATAATTGCTCTTTTGGCAAATAGATGACCCTGTGGACTCACAGAAAAGATTTATGGAAGGCAATGTGTTTTTCTTATGAAAAAGAACAATAAGGGATAAAATGTCTGTTCCAGAACTGTCGTCAGTATATAACAGTGGCTGATTTAAACCGAAATTCTGTTCCTTCCTTGTGGTATATTCACATTGAATGTGATGAAAAGACAGGCTAAAAGTGCTGTGAAAAGAGTATGCATGCACCACATCAAACAATAGGTTCAGTGATGCTGTGACAGCTGCCAGTGTGTCTCATTGTGCAGGATGTGTAGGCACATCAACTGGTTAGTGAGTGAAGATTAGCACAGAGAGCGTAAAGGGAGGAATAGATATTAAGGATAAAGTAGCAGAGGAGCCATCATGATGGAAGACTCTAGTTTTAGACCTTTCTTCAGCCCTGGCTGAGCTGACCATGGAAGGCAAAAAAAACTCATAGCACACCTCTGAAAACACTAAACAGTGCTTTTGCTAAAACTGGTGTGGTCTGAAGAGAAAGGAAGTTTCCAATTTTCATTTGGTTTTGAATTCAGAAGTCAGACCATCTTAGCAGATACAACTGAGCAGGGGGAATCATCTGGCATTATTCCCCAATTGGAAATGTTAGACAACCCATTTGCAGTGAACACTGAAATGCTGTGACTTTTGAACCACAAAATGTAGATCACTTGAACACACACTAGAGTACTGAAAGCAGGTGAAAATATCCAAACCAAAGGCTCGTAAAATGTGAACAAATATTCATGGGCATTTGTTTGCATTACCCTCCAATCTCTGTGAAGAAGCCCTTTAAATTTCATTTTGAGATGCTCTGGTGGTGTGAATACCTGTGCTTTAATTTAGTTTGCTTTAGCTCCCAGGAAGCTCTATTTCCAATAGTGTTTTGAACTCTGAATCCTGGCCTGATTGATCTTGTCTCACCTGACAAGTCACGGTTGCTATTGTTTTAGCGCCTGGCTTGGTGCCCAAAAATGTATGTGTTTGTACAGGTGTATGACTTGCAATTCTACTAAATGAAGCAATACAAATAATAACAGTTTTCACTCTGAAAGAGCTTTATAGCCATCTCTGATTTCAGCCTCATGCTGGCTCTGTGCAGTGTGCTGCTAGGATTTATTATTGTTTGGTTCATGTTGAAAGACCCAGATTTTCCTGTGTAAATTGGGAGCCCCCATGCACTGGGGACATTACTAGTGCTCAGGAATGAAGTTGGAGATGCAGCACAGACAAAGGGAGGAAGAAAGGGGTCTAATGCTTTGATTTGCAAGGTTAGGGAATAGAACACGCAAAAAAAGTAGTTGTCAATGGGATCATACGCCCTCTCACTAGATGGGTCCTATACGTCAAGCCACAATGGAAGGTCCTTTCAGAACAATAGTGAAGCCTGGTGTGGCAGAAGGTAGGACAAGCTCTCTGCTCCGTGACCTTGCACACTCCCTAGTGACAGAGACCATAGTGAGACTTTGCAAGTGCATCAGCTGTGGGCCTGACTGACCCTAATTTAGACTGGGTTTATAGAAAAGCAATTGATTATATCTTTATCTCTGTTTCTGTCGTCACTGCCACACACACACACACAAAATCAAATATATTGCAGAGCTGACTGTTTAGTTAGCTGAGTATGCTGAGAGTTGGTGAATGAGCTGAGATGAGGTGACCAGCTGATACCAAGTGCCTGGGAGCTACTGCATCGCCAGCCCCCTTTGGAAGTCAGGCCCTGCATGACATGCCCAAGGTCACCTGGGAAGTGTCTGCCAATGACAGGAACCAAACCCAATTCACCTGGGTGACCCGGGTTACTGTCCTGCACCAAGAGATGAAAAAGAAATGTGTTCTCATTATCTACTTATACCACTGTAATCCAAAACATATTTAGCACGTGTATAACTTGAAATAGTAACGCTATTCCGTGCAGGAGTGTATTGATTTGCAGAGAAGGAATAGCACTGTCAGAATATGGAGCTTTTATCCCGTGGACTTATTTTCTGCAAGATGTCAGGCTGTGTAATCCTGCACAGCTACGAGCCTGGCTGCCATTGGAGGAAGCTGACAGTTTTTCAGCAGTTTTTTAAGCTCTACCATCCCCCATGAGCATTTGTTCTCTCTGTGTGTAGGTGGATTGATTGCTAGGTAGCTCAGTAAATAGGTTGGGAAAATAATACTTAATTGACTTGATATTACAGGTGACTTGAAGGAGTTGGGAAAACAATGTCATTTAAACAGCAAACATGTATGTGTATGTCTGTGGATAATGTTTTTAAGTGCTTTTGGAAGTGGAAAGTCCTATAATTTGAAATGCTATTCAACTCTGCAGTGTATTTATTTGTTTGTATGTGTGTGTGTCTGTGTAAGTGGTAAACAGAGCTAAAGCTGTAGTTTAATCAATAGCTTTTCCATAAAATTCATCTAAAACAGGGCCCAGCTCAGCAGATGTTGATGGCTGAATTTCTAAGATGTAAAGACCTCTGGCAGATATTACCTGTGATTCTGGATCTCCTGTGTGCTCAGATTTTGGTATGCAACAGCTCACAAATGAATACAGCAAAGTATGCTCTTTAATACTAGCAGTGCTTCGAATCACTTCAGGTGATTGAATATTTCATGAGAGAGCTCCTGAAAATATGCTGGATATCTTAATATAGTATTTTCTTAGAACTGCCTGGGCTACAGTAGAACTTTGTAATCCAAATAATATGGCAGTCTGGCTGTCCACAAAACATCTATCATTTGCTTCTTACTAAATGTGTATTTGTGTTAATTTAGCATCCATGGCATCTCATAATAGACCAGGATCCCACTGTGCTAACTGTTGTATGAATACAGTACAAAGTCTGTGCCCTGCAGAGTTTGCAGTCCAAGTCTCATTATCACTGGTGAAGATGCCTCTACTGGTGACAGCAAACTAAGTACACCCATTTGTTTTTAGTATAGTTTGTGCTACAACGTTAGCTCCTAGTTTTGGTTAATAAATCACTCGTAAATGCATACTCATTTATTTATCAGTATCTGCTGAATGGTCTGGACAAAAACTACCACCATACAGCTTCTTAGAGAGCTGCTTACAGTTGTGTAATGGAGCAAACTAGTCATATGATGTGGTATCTGTTCTTCCATCTGCAGTGTTGGTTCCATTACAGGCTTTTTTAGGCAGAATAATCAGGCTTTTTGCTCTTCTTAATTGCTTGAGATATAATGCTGCTCAAGATTCCAGAGGAAACAGGAGCCCTATTGAGTGATGCCAGATGCAAACACTAAGGAAAAGACCATCCTGACTGAGAAGGCTGTACAATTTAGAGGGACAAATGTATTATGGGAGAAGAAAAGGGCATGTGCAAAATGAGATAGCAAATAAATTGCAGAGTCGAGAACAGAACTTATGTCTTGTGCCTGCCAAGTCAGTGCCGCTTCCTCCCAGCCACAGTCTGGAGTTTGAAATCTCAGCTGCAGCATGCAGGATTGCACTGGCCCCATACATTAGAAAGAAAAAAAAAATCATAGTAAACTAGCATAAGTAACCTGCAATTTGCAATTAAGAACATAATGGCCACTTGGCCATTTGTTAGCATGCACTTCAGCCAGCTCCACCTGGTAATTCAATTCGTGAAGGAAGTACTGAAAAATAAGAACTCCTTGGTAGTTCACCCAGTACCAAATACTGTCCACAACTCATGGAGAACTGAACCTTTGTGATTTTAAAAGCTTTGTTTAACTGTGACTCTGTTCTTTTCGTGAGGTTTTAGGAGGAAGTGAAGGCCTGACATGAGAACAAATGCATCTCTAGGCCCATCAGATATTCATTTATAACTGTATGCGCATTCAGGTTCAATAAGGTATACTTTTGGGATGCTTACCTGATTAATCAGTGTTTTTCATATCATCTGAGTTTCTCTCATCTGCAGGACCACAATAGATTCTTTACAAAAGCGTCAGTTCTTCTGTTCAGATCAAAATACCAAGTAGTATTTTCACAGCATACTATACAGTGATGAGTTGCATTTGTCCATTGCTTGTTAAATGGTCAAGCTTCAAGTTGGCCTGAAGTTATCCCACCTGGTCCTTGGTATAAATCAACATTGGAATAAGTTACTCTCATAATGATAAAAAAAAAAAAAAAAAAGTCCCTGCTTCTGAGGCTTATCTGGAAGGAAAGAAGAAAGTATTGGCTCTGAAATTGCCTGGTTACAATCAGATTGAGTGAAAATTGGAATATAATAAAATACCTGAAATTACATCTTCTTTGCTTCCTTTTATGCATGCTGCTAGCTAGTTGACACACTGTATTTGCTGGGTTCTTTTGCTGTCTCTGTCATCCCAGCGACACGTTAGAGAGATGAGGACAGAGAGATTTTTAGCTTCTGTGCAGTATGATGTTAAAGCTACTGAAATAGCACAAAAAGTGTTTCCCTGAGTGCCTACAATAAGCAGTAAAAATAAACACCAGTTAAAATGGCTCCAAGGACCATTGACTCTGTTTACCCCAAGGGTAAACCAAATGTTTTGTGAGGTCCAAAATATCTATGCAACATCCTTTTGATGCTTTTTTTATTTTGTGTTCTGGTAGAAACCAGAAGTTAGAATGGCCAAAAATAGCTAAAAAGGGTCCACCTGTACTTACCTGGAAGTGGGACATTGAACTTGTCTTTTCAGGAGTTACCATGCATCCAAAATGTTGAGTGAACTCCATCCTCTCACTTCTCTAGACCCCTCCATTAAGCACTTTTGAATATACAGAATCAAGTCTGTGCTTGCTGCAGTAACTGTGCATCTGTCTTCCACTGGCTCAGAGGATGTAAAAATAATTGTCCTTTTTCTTTTTTAAATCTATATGTTCTTTTTTTTGTATGATATACAATATTAAAGCCTGACATTAGTGTTTGATGTTCCAGCAGCTGTTTCACTTAGCCAAATCATGGTGCGGATGTAATGGTGACATCCCTGAATTTCTTGTGCAGACCTGTTGCTCTTTGTTCCTCTCTTGGTCTTCGTGGTGTTACTGTATGCTGCTAAGCAGTTACTCATATTTTAATTCAGAGGTAACTCCTTGTTATGGGTAAGTAAAGGTCTAGAACATTTTGGATCATTTGGGAAAGGAAACACTAGTGCTGTTATGTAAGATTATTCCAGTTCAGATATTTTTATTGGAGGAAAAAGGGGTTGTAAAATGCAAGGAAGGTATGGAATTTCAGAGCATGCTGTGAAATTTGGAGGCATCACTAATTAAAAGGAAAACATGTCTAAATCCCCATGCCAAATCCCATAAAATTCCGTTGCAAAGCTATTGACAGACTTGCTTTAGGCCCAAAGGCAGTTGTATCTAAATGAAGAAACTTAGTTCTCTCTAAACAGAGAATTTATATCAGTTTAATTACGTCAGATATCATTTTGTGTGTGTTTTTTTTTTTTCTTATTTCTATTTTTATATAGCTGTTTCTCTAAAACCACTAATTAGGTACTGTTCTACCTTTGGCATTTCTTAAAAAGATTTAGTGTCTTTTTCCCTCCAGGATTAAACCACGCATGTTTAGTGGCACATCTGTCTATTCTAGAAATGCAATAACATTTTGACCTAACAGTGGCCAAGGGGTTAAACACCAAGACCTGGATACCAAGAGGAGCAGTACAGGTCTATCCACCAGTGTTCTCCTACTTCTTAGGCCCTTTCACTTAGCCACTAAAATTCAGTGTTGCTGTTATACCTGAATTTCTCCTCCCATGTCTGTGCACGTATCACCCTTGGGAGAAATCAAGCCCCTGGTCATGAAGTCTTTCTGTCTAACATTTCTGATATTTCCTTATTATTATCCCTTTTATTAGGGGATTGGTACTGCTCCTTCATTTCAAGAGCAGCCTGGCTGGAGAACATTGCTATTTCGAAATGCACAGTTCACCCAGTGCAGTGTTAGTGCTTAGGATACCGCTGGCAAGGAAAGAATTGGCTTTGTTTTGCCACCAGGACCGAAAGTTGTGCTGCCATTACTGTCATGCAGAGTGCTTCTCCACCAGAGTCCAAATTGAAGTTTGCAAGAATCAGATGCTCTCTAGAAGGTTGTCGCTGAGCATGCTTTCATCAGAGGCATCCTGAAAGTGGTACTAACTGTTCCATCTTTCCCCCAGTTCACGTAGCTCACACACACAAAAAGATTTTTCTTAATAGATGGCAGATGTAAATTTCCATAGTTTCCCATAAGATGTGTAAAAGAGGTGGAAACTCTTTGTCCTCTTTGGACTTAGTCCAAAAGACTAAGAGGAGTTAGTATCCATGAAACTTTTTGCTACAGATACTGAGCTGTGAAGCTTAGTAAAGAGGGATATTACTCCAGCAGTGGGGATCATAAAGAAAAAAGAACTAGATATATCATTACTTTGAGAAGGCAATGCTGAGGGAGGTGTTTAGCATGCAAAGCTTGCAATCAAATGTGGCTTGAAGACCAGGCAAGGCTTGGCCTGGTGATTCTTGTGGAATGCTGCAGGTGAGCCATCTGGCAAGGAGAAAGAATCAGTTTGCTAAGAGGTGTCCAGTTGCACTGGGTATTTGGTGTATGGGGCACAGACAGTTGCTTTGGGCACAAGTGCCTAATATCCTGTGGCAAGCTGGGAGGGATCCCGTGAATGATAGAGTTTTAAACTCACAAGGCTTAAACTTCCTTGTGGATGGAAATTTGGAAGAAGAAATTGAAGAAAAGGTGGTACCTCGTGAATGAGAGTCACTTTGTTTATATTTTAAACAGCTCTCAAGTTGTAAGCCTTAATCCACTCTGAAGTGTAGTATCGCTGGGTCTCTGCCCACATGTACTGCTGAAGCATGGATGTATCAGGCAACGTGTATCGTGGAGAACTGAGCAGAATCAGAAAGTGAGTGTTGCCCTTTGAGGGTCTGTCAGTCTGTCCCAGTCTGGTAGCAGATGTGTTCCCAGGTTTTTGTTGGTCATTTACCGTGCACATTCATTCTGAGACGTATATTCATGCATTATGTGGAAACTTAAGGCTTTAATTTTTCTCTAGTTCATTGCTGTTCTGCTACAAGCACGAAATATTGAGCGAGAGGTGCATTTCGTCTCCTTTGGCTTTACAGTTCTTTTTACATTATAGACGCAGACAGGCCGAGTGTGAGTAGGGAGTTGCTGACCATATTTTTCCATTGGACGTGGTCTACAGTTGTGCTTTTCTTCCCTGTGATTTGAATTAATTACTGCTGCTTCCACTATGCATGAAAGAGAAGAAAGCTGAAGGTATCTGTCAGTGGTGGTTGAAACAAAATGAGAAAACAGGGAAAGGAGGACAGAATTGCTTTTTGAGGCCAATGGATGTTGAGTTAATAGTTGTGCTACTTGCTAAAGAAGTATTTGTCTATTCTGTACGTACCCCCCCCACAATCAATAACAAATCAACCTGACAGACTCCTGAGACATACAGTGTGCATATAGAATGGAGATAAAAGCAAATGAGAATCTACATTTGCATGGAGAGTAAATGTCTCTGCATAGGAAGTTTTTGATATGTTTGTAAATACAATTCCATTGGCTTTATTTATTTATTTTCTTTGTATTTTTATTTTTGGTGTGTAGTTTTTATTTTTCCCAGATTGCTTCAGCATGCCATGCAATGCAATGCCACTTTTCTCCCAGTGAGCTGCTATTTCCATATAAAAAGTAGAGTGTTTTACAGTCAAGCATATATTTTTAACACTGGGGAATTTAAACTGCACCATGTATTTGTAGAGGCTGCTCAGTGCAAGAGCTTCCACTTGAGAAGATCAAACAAATTGGAGAAATGTTCGGGAAAAAAAAGAGAGAGGGAGGATGCTACTCAGAAAGCAAAGGCAGGAATCTATACACAGGCAGGAAGAATCAGCTGTACAGAGCGAGGCAGGCAACAAACTAATTGTGAAAAGGTTTTGGAAACTATGGATCACCGGCATGACATAAATTCTGCCATAGGGGGGAAACAGCAGTTCTCCTTGGAAATAGGTACTGGAGTGACCCCTCTGCTTTGCTCAGCATTAGCCAGGTCACAGCTGGGGCACTGTGATTAGTTCTGGGTGTGTGTTCTTTCAAGAAAATGTGGGTCAGGAGAAGAGCTGCAGAAACAATTGGAGATCTGGAAAACAGGATTTGAGAGGGAGGGTCAAAACAACTCAGGGTTGTTTAGCACAGGAAAGAACAGGATAGAGGGAGAACATGTTAGTCTAAATACCTGTATGACTACAAAGAAGGGAATAATTTGTTCTCCATGGCCATGGTGGTTAAGAGAGTAGTGATGGGCTTAACTTGCAGGAAGGGGTGGATTTGTCTAAGACAAGAAGAAAATACTAAGGGAGCGATAGCAAGGTCCTCAGTTAAGCGGTGGGGTAGGAGGCTCGAGGATCCCCATGGCTGCGTTCAGGGCAAAGGGGGCACGCATCTGTCAGGAGCTGTCTGAGCAACCTGGGGCATAGAAGGAAGCTAGATAACCTCAGACAGTTCTTTCCTAGAAGTTTCTGTTTAAATTTCATTTTAACAGGTCCATTTGATCTCCAGCCCCTTTGCTAAGGGCATAGGCCCAGTGGCCGTATGATCACTAGTGTGACTCAGAGGAGCTCTGTGACAGGCAATTTACTTCCTTGGATCTCCCACCCAAGCCCAGCTGGAGGGTTAGCTATCTGATAAAAGAGCTGTGCGTCTCAGAGTGTCCGTTCCAATCTTGTCATGGATAACACTGCTCAGTCTGCTCCTATAAACCTTCCTCGAAAGCAAACGGGTAGAATACATTGAAGATCCTCCGTGCGGAAACCTGTCAGCCTAAAGCAACATCTTACTATCCAGGAAGAACCAATGTGGGACACATAACTGGCTTTACATTGGCTAACAAGTGGAAAAGATAACTAGAGACAGATTTTGTCTAGCAACGGATGGGTAAAACCGACTCCCTCTCTGTTCTCTGTTCCTCTTGTCTAGCCAATTCTTCTTTGCACTTTCCTCTTTCACCACTGCCAGCTTTTGAGGTTAGGCCACAGACAGTTAACCTGGGAGATCAAGGACCAGCAAACCCAAAAGGAGGTGTAAAGAATGGAGAACTAATTTGTTCTGTTGTTTTGCAGAAAGATTTTGTTACCTGATGACTGGAGGGGAAAAAAAAAAAAAAAAAAAGATTAACCTTGCTAGTCACTTCCAGCTGAAAAATCCAGAGAAAATATTCATAGAGCAACAGTCTGTAGATCCTAGAGTCTGTTCATAATTATTGAATGCCTTCATTTTGGAAGCAGCCTTAGCAATAAGCTGTGGAGGTGAAAAAAAAAATCCTGTTTGTAGTTGCCTTTTCTATGAGTCACCTGTTAGCCCCACAAAGGGAGAACTGCTCGGGATGGAAAATTCACCCATAGAAACTTTCAAAGCCTATAACCTCTTAAACATTATCTATAACCTCCTTCCATTTCTGGAGTGCTAGATGTTGAGTTTGGGTTCCTGAAACTAGTATGACTGGTGTGCCAAAAAGCCACAGCTGCCAATCCCCTGTAGTGCTGTTTGCTCATATCCCATGTTGGTGTGGTAACCAACAAGCACATTTGGGTCCCTTTATTGTTTTATCTGCTTTCTGCATATATGCTGGCATAATTTTATCCTTCTTGGTTTATATTTGGGGGAATCTTGCCTGGTTTAGAAGATCACCAGTTCCAGTGCTCAGGATGCGACATTTCAGCATCATGATTCTTGCAAAAAGCCACAGGGGATCATTCAGAACAGGAAAAAAAAGGCCTGGTAAATATTGTTGTGAAAAGCTATGATCAGAAGCATATTTAACTGCAGTGAACCCTTTGTGATGGGATCAGTTCAGAACTGGCAGAGTGAGGAAAGAGCTGCCTTTCGAAACTCCAGCACCACCTTGCACGTCAGCTGCCGGGTCCTGGGAGGTTCCCCATGCAGCTCCTAGCCAGGCAAGGCTCTGCTTCGTGTGTAAGAGCTGATGGATTCACAGCCCAACTTGCTGGCTCTGTTTCTCTCTCTGAGTGTGGTACAAATCCTAGTTATTAAAAATCAAGAACAGAAAATCAAATTCTAGATGTAATATCAGCCCAGGTCCAATTCTGAGTAGGTGAAATAAACTAACTTCAGACACCAATGGACAGTTGACTGCTGCACAGTAACACAACACAATTTAGTACAATTTTCCACAGTTGACATATGTTGATCAATATAGGACTCAGAATTTAACAGGCATAGAATTTCAATTAAACTGAATTACAGAAGAGTATAGTCATCACCGTGCTAGCAAAGAGGTGTTTTAGCAAATGAAACAGACAACCCCACTTTCTGCATGCTGTGCTGCAGCTGGTCTGTGAATTAAAAAGTGGGCTTTAGCTTTCAAATTTTCATCAACACTTAATTCTTAACCAAACCGTATCATTAAGGTAAATTGTTTTTTCTTTTCTTTTTCTTTCTCACCTTTTCTGTTACTGTTGGGGCATTGAAAAGGATACGGACTGATTGCCTCTAAGGTGACAGGCACTTTGTTTCAAGGGTGGGTACGATGCAAGACAAGCAAACCCACGCCCGGGTGGGTCGATTCCATTTTGCTGGTGTTGGTCAGCAGCTGTGGTACGCTCAGCCACGCCACTGGGGGGCACAGCCATGTACGTGTGCTGCGTTGTTATCCATACATATGAAAAACCAAGTTGATGTACATTTCGGGCCTGATGCTCACTGAAATGCACCAGTGTGAATGTGCACGCCTGAAATGCCTTCCTGTTTGTTGCTCTTCATGCAAACACTGATGACTTCAGTTCAAAAGACATGACTTCATGGTTTTGTCTGTCCCATTGTCCACTTACTGCATCGTGAAACAATTGCAAATGCTAATAGAGAGCACCGAACTGTTGTCCCTTAATGACATTTATAGTTGTTACAGAAAACAGCAACAAGAAATCAGCTCATTTTAGTGAGGTAGATGAGTGGATTTTGACTGAGGTTAAGAGGCAGGAGTTAAGCAGCACAGTCACGAGTGACTAAATTCTTAGCTCTCAAATTTGCATTGTTGACACTGTTTTCTAGCTGTGGCGGAAATGTTTGGTGTGTGTTTCCCGAAGTTGAATGAGAATGTAGCATAGCAAGACAGACTGCTATTTACTGAGCTGCAGTTGGGCTGTTTCAAAAGGATGTCTCCCAGATACCAAGAGGCAGGTCTAGGTTTCCCTGAAGAACCAGGTGCTTTCAGCTGCCTCCAGCTCGTTTTGCTCTGGAGAGCTGTTGAGTGCAGACCGTCTTTTTCAGAGCACAATGCTCTAAAATGCAATCAGTGTGAGACAGTTTTTGTGTTTCTGGGCTCTTCCCTGAAACATCCATTACCAGCCAGGCCACCAGGGTTTAGGGAGAGGCTAGTAACTCTGCATTCAAAGATGACCCAGTGTCTCTAAATCTCCATAGGTCTGACTGTGCTGTACTTGAATGCCTCAGAGAGTGGCTGTGAGATACTGTGAATGGTGTGACATATACAAGGAATTGCTTTTATGTCTTATTATGAGAATGTTGTGCATGTGTGTGAATTTAGTGATGGATTAACAGCCCTGAAAAATGTATCCTCTGAAGAGCTTATCTGTGCCACTGTGTCTTTGCACTCATCTGGAAGGACCAGCTTTAGAGGTGAAAAGTAAAGACCTCTCAATAGCGCTCTGAGTGCCTTGTTCCTCTGTGAAAATAGGCAACAAGGGTGCCAACCCTGGCAGCAGGCTTTGTCTTGTGGACACATTTCCACTGGCAAAAGGACCTAAGACCACCTCATTCCCCTCAGCTGCATGATGCACATAGTGGCCATGCTTTACTAAATGGTCACCTGCTCCAAGCTGATCTGCTACAGCATTTTGCATCTGCCCATCTGACCTTCTTGTCCCCTTAAAGCCTGGGCCCAGTCCATATCAATGCGCATGACACAGCTGGTGAGCTGTGTTTATCAACTTCAGGCATGGCAGGCGTGCCCTTAAAACGCCTGTTCATCTCCGTTGGGAAAGAGACTACCCTCACCTGCCAGCCTCTGACATTTAGTGGAAAGTCGGATTTGAATTTGTCTGGCTGGCTGCAGGTGAGCATGCTGGAGCCCTGGCACCTCCTCTCTCTTCGTTTCTTGGCGTTGATTATCTGGAAGGGAATACTGTGCAGGTCTGTAAGATGGCCTCTGGGATCTCTCTGTCTGCTTCCTTCCCATTTAAAGCCTCCTGCAGCTTTGGATACAGACAGTGTCTGTACTTTAAATAGTTCTGCTGTGTTTTCTCTCTATCATGTACTTTCTCAATGGGGTCCTCCCCTTTGAATATTTGGGGTCTGATTCTTCTCATTAGAGGCTAATTGACATTTCCATCATGCCGTACTTGTAGCTTTTCCTACTAAATGGCATTAAATTCACTTCTCTGTGGCTAAGGATACCTGTTATTTACACAAGCATCTCAACATCCCTGCATTTGCAAACACAGTCGTTACATATTGTTTCTGTTAGCCTGGCAGGTTCAGAGCCTAACAAATGGCATGGTGGCTGCGGTGCTCCATGCAGAGCCGCTCACTTGGGTCTCACCTGCTCCAGAAGACAACGTCTGGAGAAGCAGCACAAATTTTAAGCCACACCGAGTACCTTCGTGCTCACGCCTCTTCCCAGGCAGGCTTTGTATCTTCCATGGCTTGTGAGGTAGTGGGAAATATTTGAATCCTTTTCTGGACTTAAGATCAGTTTTGTTTTCTTTTGTTTTTTAAAGTACATTTGATTGTTGTGAGAGTGGTAAACCTTTTGCATGGGGAACCCGTGAAATCTTTCTGGATTTCCTCCCATTTTCAGGTCACATACAACTTGGGCAAGCTGTGGTTTCTGTCTGTTCAGGACACTGCTGAGCAGCACTGGACAGGCCACACATTTAATGCAGGGGGTCCTACAGCACCATTTGGTAGATCTGTATTGCAATGGAGTCGTGACAATGACCCTACCGTGGCCCTAACCAAGGTTGGATCACTTAGAGGAACCGAAGCTGTGAGGATTAAAATATTTGCACATTTGGACCCTAGTTAAGGAGAGAGAAATATAAAAAATTCACCTGGGTACATAATGTATATACTGATTCTCTAGAGGCCTGTTTTCCTGCCACAGTATGGGGACATTCATTAGTGCGATTGGGCGTGATCAGTGTAAATCTCCTGTGCTTCAGTGGAAGGATCAATTGCATTTATATAACAACCCAAAGAGAACATTCTAGTACAGATCAAAAACTATCTGGGCCAAGTAGGGCCTTGCTCATTTTACAGGCTGTCTTCAAACAGATACTGTTAAGTTTAAAAAAAAAAAAAAAACTTTTTTCTTTCAGGAATTATTATTACTTTTTTGCTGTCACTAACACTTCTGTCTGTGTGAAATAAATGGAGAGAAAATACAGTCACTCTTTCCACAGTATTGCTCTTTTCTTGCTTTCTGCAGTACCTGCTAATTAAATGGTTTGTTTGTTACATTTCCCCTCTTGTATGAAATTTATTTGTAAAATAAAACAGCCTGACTGCAAAGCCACAAACCCTTGCTGAGAAAGTCAGAGCCATGTGACCCACTGGGGAGTGGGGTTTCAAATTTAAGATTTTCCTTTTCCATAGGACTGCAGAAGGTTGTATCTGGTACTCAAGTCAGAGATGGCTGACCCCAGTAATAATGCTGTAAGACAGGAAGGGAGCTGAGCTGCTGGGAGGCCAGCACCAGGGTTAACACTTTGAATGATTCTCTGCCCTGCCCTGGCTCCAAAGTTTGCAACAGCCTTTTTTTTTTTTTTTTTTTCCCCAAGCAATTACTACACAGTTAGGAGCCTGATCCAGGTCCTGCTGGATGCAGAGGAAGGCTTCCCACTGTGCTAGGATTTGGGTCTCTCAGTCCTTTTGCTCAGGAGTGCTTATTAATGGAGCACTCAGCAAAAGAGGGGTTGATCTCCGGACAGCAAATTGAGAAATTGCCAATTGGTGGCATTCAGGCACCTCTGAGAATAGAGCTTTGCTAGGCCGATAAAAGTTAACTCTTGTTGACAAGCACCAGCTCTGGAGATGTTTTTTGGTAATGGTGGAGATAGTTAAGAAAGGTGGGTGGGTCATGGCAGGTCAGCACACCAGAAATTGGTATTGTTGCTTTTGTCCAAAGACTAACAATAAATAACAAGAAAGTATGACTTTTAATTGGAATGTTAAAACTGAATTGAACTGCAGCTTTGTACATATTTTGTGTTTGCCCACTTTTGGCAAAGCCTGGGGTTGTGACCTGAGGTCACTGCAAACTGATGAGAGGGGAGCTTGCCTCAGGGAGCGCTTCTTTATTCTTGCAGTTACAGAAATCCAGGGATGAGGTGAAGGGAAAGGATCAAACGTGTTTATGCTTAAATCCGTAAGCCTTGAGTGAAAGTTATACAAACACCTAGGAGTATAAATCTGGAGAGGAACTATGTACTTACTGAAATAGAAGAGGAAACAGTTTTGTATAGAGAGGATAAAGAGTTCAAACAAACCTATATTGTCCCTAAAAATATCATCCACCCTCCTCTAAATGTTATTGCTGGAAAAGTCGTGCTTCAAAATCTTTCAGAGATGCACCCCCAGGAGGTGCATTTGGGCACCTGTCCTGGCTTTCTGGAAGCACCAGCCTGTCCTCTCTGTTTTCTGCAATGGGCTAACAGAAGAGAAGGGTCTGGTTTCTGCCTGACACCTTCATCCAGCTTGAGGATATCCTTGGACATAACAGGGTTTGGAAACATTCTGATCATAAAAATTAAATGAAGGTGTGGGCTAAATCTTATTTCCCACTGTTCCTGCTCTCACTCATCTGTGACATCAGTATTTGATGTATGTAATCAGCTGATCCATGCTGGAAAGATTAGAAGTGAAGGATGCTCCTTTCTGTTACAGATTAGCAAAATGGTAGAGTAGCTTTGGCCTTATGAGACTTGAGGTAAATTGACTTAGCCACATAACTGCAAACTCACAGTTTGCTGGACAGGTCGTAGTCATGGACTGAGAGGGTAAAGTTTCTTTTGGATCAAGTTTTGCTGCACAGACTTAAAGGAAACTAAAGCACAGGGTAGATTTTAACTGAACAGTGCCAAAATGTCTTTAGGTTTTGGTCAGTAATCAGGCAAAATCAGGTCGATTCACAGGATTTCCATCATCTTGCACTGCAGACATCCTGTATGACTGCAAATTCTCTCCAGTTTTTCCTCAATCTTGAGCTCCCAGGTATAAGATTAAGCTGAAAGATGATTTCAGTGCCAGGATCTTGCCAGCTGTGTACAGCACAGAAATCAGAGGCAAGTTCATACTGGGGATTTGAGTTCAGTCCTTTCCTTTCGTTCTCCTTAGTAGCTCCATATCTTTTGCTTGCATAGCTAGATGTAGACTCCCAAAGAGAAATGTTTTATAAGGTGCTCATGATCTCCCCTAAGCCATGGACTGTGGCTGTTTTTCTATTATTACCATTTTGTAAATAATGTACAAATGCGAGTTTGCCCAAGGGTGTCTGCAGGTGCTCCAGGCAATCTGGATATGCAGAACCTGTCTGTCAGGATTTGAGGGTCAAATGACTGTGTGCCATTTGAATCGTGGCTTCTCCTGTGTTGCCATCTGTCTCCAGACTGATCTTGCTGGGCTTTCAGCCACAGATTGATTGCCCCAGTGCACCCCAGAAACATTACTTTCTTCTCAGCACATTCCTGCAGTACGAGTTACCGCTCGGCAAGAACAACAGCTTTTACTTTTAAGAAGCAAAACCTCAAGGAGGTAGATACAAGTAAGAAGTAATCACCTAACCAGTGGATGCCTTCTAGATTCAAATGATGGCTTGACTTCACCAAATCTGTTTCATTCCTCCTCTGAAACCTATTCAGTATCCCTGTTTCTTACTTTTTGTCTCCATATTAATTCTCCTCCGTGATTCAGTTTCCATATGAGTTCAGAGCAGTTCTGGTTAGCACAGGTTTTCTCACATTGTGACTTGTGTTTTTCGGTTTGTAACTTTCTCCCATGTTCGTCCTTTGCTTCCAGCCCCTCATACCCTGCTTTACTGGCTGTTCACAAGGGCTGCCTTTGTTTTTTGAGTCATTCATCAAATTGACTGATATCGATGCATCTTTTACTCTTTTATGTGAAGAGGATGGGAGGAGAGGCAGGTTTTGCTGGGAACAAATACACTAGTAATATCCTTTCAACCTGAAAGGCATAAGATAGCTGCGACCAGTTCCTGACAATGAGAGGCAGATTCACAGTCACCTCTCTAGTTGGCCTGTTATTATTATCATGGGGAAACTAAGTCAGAGACATTACAGCCAGTATTTTACCTAAAAAATCTGGCTAAGTACCTTCATTTGGATTTAGGAGCTAAGGTCAATGTCTGTACCTGAGTATTTTGGTTTCTCTGTCCTCACTTGATGCCTCGCTGGACAGTCTGGGCTTAGAATCAGGATGTCTCGACTCCCAGTCGTTTGCTTTGCTGGCTGTGGTGCCTGCCATCTCATGAGATTGCATGTAAATCGCCCTTCTCCACCGTGCCTCAGTTTCCCCGCCTTCTAAGATGGAGAGCTTGGTCAGTTTGGAGAGGGGGGGCAAAGCGGTACATAACTTAGTCTTGATGGTGAGAGAGGAAAATGTGGAGGTGTCTGTAGCTAGTGCCTGTGCAAGCTGCGTGACCTTTGCTTTTAACAGTGCTGCAGGACGTGCCCCTTTGCAAAGCCCCAGAGAGTCTGCGTGCAAGGCTCTCTATCACCTGGACCCCAGGAGCTCTGGTCCATCTCCAGGCAGGATCGTCATCACTCACCGAGCTTTTAATTCCATAGCGAGGCAGAAGAAACAATATTCAGCAGCTGGTTATTTCTTCCTTTCCCTCAGTCCCTCACACTGAGTGTCAGTTTAAAAAAAAAAATGGCAGAGAACTGGCCATTAGCAAGGAAAACAGTTTAGGGAAGAGACAAAATAAAAATGCAATCAATTATCTCTCGCCGTGCCCAGGTGTGTGGGTGCAGTCAATTTTCAAAGTCATCGAGAATTTTAGATGAGAAAAGGGAAGCTGTTCATGGCAAATTGCAAGTGTTGGGGGAAGGGGGAGGGAGAAGGGGAGAGAAAGCAGAGAGAGGAGAGAAGGAGAGATTAATTTCCCTCTTGAGTGAGAAGTGTGTTTGAGACAGACAGATGGGCTGTAAATACTCCAAACCAAGGACAGGAGCTGAGACAAGGGAGAGGCTGGTGATTGAAGTGTGACTGTGATGGAGGTAGTACATTTCCTGGCCAAGGTGACTGGTTTTGTTCTGAAAGGGGCAGATTTCTGAGATGCAGCTGCCACACTTCACATCAACCTGGACCAGGACAGCATATTTAGACTTGATAAGTGATATCCAGGTCCCAGAGGGGTTTTCCTTAAGGGTCAGCTTCAACTGCCTGCCTTGTAAGGGAAGTCTGAAGGGGGAGAGGGGAGGGGAAGAAAGAAAGAAAAAAGGGAAGGGGGAGGGGAAGGAAGGAAGGAAGGAAGAGAAAGATGCTCTTCTTTCCTCGTTAAAATTATTGAGCTGTCTACAAGTGGTGAGCGAGGGGACCATGTGACCGGCAGTTAATCACATTGCTGTGAAATGTGACTGCTGCTGATAATAGGATCTTTCCTTCAGTAGAATTTCTGTTTCAGAAGTAGTGATTTTCACAAAGGAAAGAGGTTGAGGGAGATATCATTTCAGATCTAACAGAGCCTGTGTACATTTTCTTTAGGGAGAAAACCTCCTTTTTCCTTTTCCTTTTGGCATCCCTGATTGTATTATTATTACCATCATCAATTTTTCATTTTCTCAGCCCAAACTCACTGAGTACAAATGTAACCCAGCTCTGCTCTGTCCGCTAGCAGATTAGTTTCCATTTAGTCATAAAGTTAACCAACCTTGTTCCAATCAATTAATCCCTAGAAGCTTTAATTTATTGATGCCCTGGTCTATGCTAGCTGTCGAAAAGATGAACGTCCTGCTTCAAAATGAACTAGTCTGTCTTTCCTCCAGGATGCTGGAATTATAAGAGGATGGTAGTAAATAAGCATTTAGAAATCCCTTCTGTACAATCAAAGGCAACAGCAGCACAGAGAGGAATAAAGGGGATTTTAGCATGCATGAAAAACAGTGCAATAAATGAATCAGGCTCTCAGGACAGAAATAGCAGGGCTGTGGGATCAGCTGAGTTGGCTGTCACAAAATTGATCTAATGTACAACAAGTTACTACAGGAGTCACGGGCAGGTGAACAGGTGTTGATCTAGACACCGTCCCACCTTCAGGTCTGGTTGGCCAGAATCTCTTAATCCCTTGTCTGGGAGCCTGAATTACTTTCAGCCTTGTTCTCTAGGTTTTTGACTGGATTCAGTGGTTAATCCAACATGAAACTTCTCCGAAGCATACTGAAATAAGCAGGAGTCTCCCTGTTGGTTTCCCTGCCTTGTAGTTCAGGTGTTCCTAAGGCAGATGCGTTAGTCAAAACTAGTTAGAGTTGATATGATTGCACGAGAGAGAAAAAAATGTAGCAACAAAAGCATTGAAATATTGAGGTTGTTTCCATGTTACAAGATGGGAACAGGACCTATTTTTAATTTTCTTTCCATGTTTTAAATAGTAGTTGTTATTAACACATGTTCTTTTCTGAAGATACCAGATTTGGAAAACAAAAAACACCTATCATTGTTTTATAATTAAAAATAAAAAATTAAAATTAAAAAGAAAAATAAAAAACAACCAACCAAACAACAATTGCAGTCAGCTCCAGTGTTTCTGGAAAAGCAAAAAGGTACATGTTGAGGTGCTCAGAAGGGCTTAAATAAAGGCCAGCTCTCAGCTCTTGTGCTCTTCCAGCTACAGGACACACTTTGGCTCTTCTGACAGTTTTGCCTTCTCTGATCAGTCTGGCATACTCTCCTGCCTGACAAATGATCTGCAAACAGCCCCATGTTTTCTAGCTACATCCGCTCAAAATTACTTGCCAAGCGATTCTTGGGTGGTTGTTTGATTGTAAGCTGTTCTTCACTGGGGCTGTGCTTTGACAGGCGATCTGCTTCGAGTGGGCTCCCCGCTCCCATGGGTTCATTTCCTTTCTCCTGCATTGGCTGAACATGAGTGAGGTGTCACTTGCTGGTTGTGAGAGGTGAACCAGCAGAACACTTATTGCTTGCAAACTGTGAGAAAAGTGATGTGCTGCAAGCACAAATGTAGCTGGAGCAAAGGGGTTTTCTCATAGAAAATCTTTGTGGAAATGTTGATGCTATTTCCTCCTTGGTGTCCTCACCAAATAATGCGTCCAGGCTGTCTCCTCTAAAACAAGAATCACCTTGACCAAGGACAGGCATGTTGTTATGGACCAAGTCAGGAAGTTGTTCCTTTTCTTGTTTGTGCTGCTGGGTTTCCTTGGTGGGGTTGGAAACATCACATCCCCTTTTGCACCTTGGTTTAATGTGCAAATGGAGGAGCCTGTGGGCCTTTGAAAGGTTTTTACTATTGGCAGGTGAAAGTAGTTTTGTTTTATTTGTTGTTGTGACCAGCTCTTTGTCTCTTATCTCCGGCATTAATCTTTGCATTTGGGAACACCACTTGCAAGAATGTGCTGGGGCAAATATTGATTCCTGGCTCAGTACTTGACGCTGTAACACCAGTGCCTGTGTGGTGGTCCCTTTGGTTCTCAGCAGGCTTTGCTGGCAACTGAAAGGGAAATCGGTCCTGCAAATGGCTGAGCCATGCTTGTCCAGCGCTGTGGCCAAGCTAATTCGGGCAGTTAACTGATCTGCTCAGCTCAGGCACTGCACCTTGCTGAGGTGGCTGTACTGCTCCTCTTACCAGGAGAAGGGTCTCTTCACTTGAAGTATTTCTTCTATTCTTCCTTTGAACGCTAGCTGGTAACAAAGACAGGCTGTTAGGCTAGGTTAAGTTTGGTCTGACCTGGTTTGGTATTTCTTGTGAAAGAATCTTTTATTCCTGCTCTCTGCGGGGTTTTTCTAGACAGGCCAGAAATTCGCTGTGCTTTCTGCTTTCTCTGTTCTTTCTCTGCTAGAATAGCTCAGGTATATTTCTCTATTAGCTGAAAATAACTTGCTTCAGTCCCTGCAAAATCATCCACAGAGCAAGGACCAATTTCCTGTACCTTCTTACTATATTGAATGGTCATCCTACCAGAACATAGTCCCATACACATCAACTCTCCTGACCGCTGCCAGGCCCTTGCAGCATGGTCCAGCTGCCTTTCCTTCAGGTTTCCAGCATGCTCGAGGTAGGCCTAAGGGCCCTATTTGAATGCGGTTCAAGATCCATAGTTCTGCCTCATTTCCAGTCTCACAGCTTCATTCTCTAACCTGTCGTCCCTTGTCTCCTGTTCCTGTACCCTGCAGCACTGCTGCCCCGCTTGCATATGCTTCTTGCTTCCCCTTGATTGCTTTTTGCACTTCCTCCCTTTGCCCATACTGGCTCGCTTTCGCAGGCAGTGTATTTATTGCTAGCTGGCAAACGCGAGCACTTGGACATACATTCAATTATCTTTGAACAATTTCCATTTACTCTGGTTTCGCTTTTCTCCCTTTCAGTTTCACTGAACACTGCCTGTATTTTCTCAGAGCTTGTTTGACTGCAGTACAGTCTGCTTCTGTTCTCCCCTTTTTTCCTGCTTTTTTTTCTTTCCATGTTTTCCTTGTTTTCATTAAGCTCCCTCACTAAACTCTGGTGACCGTTTCTCCACTGCTTCCCTTCCTGTACATTTGCACGGAGAAGGGTCCAGGTTTAACCTCAGTGTGTTAAATGCTCCCTTCACCTGGAAGGAAATCAATGGTACAGGCAGATTGGGGTTTTACCTACTCCCCCACCCCACAGTGTCTTCCTTTCTGATGTACAGTAATCTCCCCCTCCCTTGTGGTTTCACTCTTATCTGTTTTCCCATTAAAACTTGACTTACGCTTCACTTTTACGTCAATGGAGTGCACTGTGGAGATGATAAGGGTCACTTCTGCTTACTGGTCAGGTGAAGGTGTGTTGTTGATCTTCAGCTCTGTTCTCAAGTGCGTAATCTTCCCTGAGAGCCTGCCTGTGCTCAGAGTTGCTGCTTTCCACTGCTTGTTCTCCCTTCCCTCGAGCTGGTAAAACGTCTGTATTTGGACCAACTCTTTCATAACATCTCTTATGTTTTTGTAAGAGAGACATTTTGATTCAATATCCACAAAGAGATGGGATGCTGCAAGAAAGGAAAGCAATTGATTGTCCATCTCTGAAATTCTCCAGACTGGCTGACTTTGTGGAAGAGTTGCTTTGGTCAAAATCTTCAGGAACAGGGAAATATCTGTAGCACAGAGGTACTCAAGCTATTTTTAAACAAGCTGGCTTAGGCACAAGCGAAACAGCATGAGGTGAGCTGTGCAGAGACACATGATGCCGTAGTTTGAGTGCTTCTAACGATGGTTCAAGTATCTCTGTAATACACCATGGTTACTTTTGTGACTGCAGCACAGAGATACCAGCCTGTCACGCAGCAAAGGACTCCTCTCCTCCTGTGGGGCTCTCTGTACTGGTACCCATTGACTTAATCGAATTCTGGTCATCTAGGCGCAAACCTGTAGAGCTATCTAAAAGATGGGATGCGTGAAATTTATGAAGGAAGATGGCAGATGGGGAACTACCACCAGGTGAACATGAGCCACGTATCTGAGCTGTCATTCTCCGCACCTCCATTAGCAACACAAGCTAGTGATGGGAGCTATCTTGATGGTATCTCCTTTAAACACCCTACTTCCACCCACCCATGCCAACAGTTTGTAGGTTCCTGTTGAGTACAGCCCTAAGACAGAGGCCTTTAGCCTTTCTCCTGTAAGTGCTTGGGTATCGCTTACCTATTGGGCATGGAGCTAATTGAAGGGTAGTTAATGCCATCAAGCTTTGGGATGTATTTATATTTTTAACTACATGTAAGTGATTATCAACATTATAAATAATTACAGTCTGCCTCCCAGCCCCTCTGCTCCATTCCACCCTGCTAATTGCAATGCTTAGATCTCAATGAGCTCATTATGTTTTGTCGATATTCAGCTCTTTGGCTTGCTCACTTAGTAGGGACCGGGGGGGACACAAATGGGAGCTAAAGATTGAAAATGCCAAGCTCCTAGGGATTTGAGTTAGCGATCATCACTGCTTCATCTCTATGCACAATTTATTCAGAACTCCACCTTTCCTAATAAATTATAGATCCCTCAAAGGGAAGCTTTGCCAAGGGATGGGCAATTGTCTTACTCGGGGGGGGAGCCCATTCTGTGCTATACTGAGTACCATTGACATCTGGTCCTCACAGTATTGGATCCCTCCTGCCCTTCCCCTCTGCCCGTCTCCTTCACACCTTTTGGGAAGCATTAACCTTTTCAATGTGATGTATGCGAAAGGGCGACAGTCAGGAGTGGCAGTTCCTAATGGATTCTGTTTGTTTGGTTGTTTGTTTGTCTGAACTGCCTGCCATGCTGTCCAGACCTCCTGGAAAAGCAAGCCAGAGTGCAAACAATATTTTAATTAGAAGCAAAATGTGGAGAGGCTTTTAAAGAAGAACAGCATTTGAATTCAGAAATACAGAGCAAATGATTGTGGGGCAGGGGATTTGGGATTCAGTCCAGCTGAAGACGGCAGCACATAGTGCCTCTGGGGGGGGGGGGTCTGAATTTTCAATCATAGGCCATAGTGGTGAGTGGTCGGATGGTTGTGGTGGTCTTTTGGGGGTTGTGGGCTACAAAGGGGTGGATTCATGGAATCATAGAATGCTTTGGGTCCTGCCATGGGCAGGGACACCTTCCACTAGACCAGGTTCCTCTTCATGCCTTTTACTCTTCTTCCTGGTAGTGCAAAAGTAGGGACTGGTCTAGCTGCCTTGCCAAGGACTGAGAAAAATCCCGGTGGAGAGGGCACCTGTACTACAGGATCTGAGCCTAGGGAATTGAGTTAGAGAGGCACCCCTCTGCCCACCCCTCAGTCCTCAAGCAGGATCAAATCTACTTGCCCTCTCCTCATACCTGTTTTCCTAATTCAGCCTTAAGATGGGGATGCCATGGCCTCCCTAGGAGATATTTTTCTGGTGCTCCATTAGTCTTATCTCTGGAAAGCTTCCCCCAAAATCTAATGACAATTTGTTTTCTTGTGAATTAAGACCATTGTTTCTTGTCCCATCATCAACAGATGCAGAGAAGTTTATCCTGTTCTACAGCAGCCTTTACCTATTCATAGCATCCTCTCTCTTTGCTATTTTTTCATCCTAAGGTTTTCTGGACTTCTGATCATCCTTTTAAAAGTCTTTTAATTCTCCAGACAATTAAGCTGAAATTAAACCAACTTCAGAGGCAGCAGAGTCTGACTCTACTTGGTGACTCCACAGCCAAATGTTGCATCTCACAAGAGCCTGGGATGCAGCTGGACTCTTGACCATCCAACTTAGCAGTGACTGGGGAGGCTTGCTCACTGAAGAGAGTCATTCAATCTCAACCCTGTACATCAAGGTCTGCAGCTGCAGCCAATGACCTTTGGCACCCACGGGTGAATATTCCTAGGTGATTTGATGCAAACACCAGTATAGGAAGCGGGTCTGGGAAGGAGGAGGTCTTGCCAGGTGGTGCAGAGGTTGTTGCTGCTGTGTCAGCTGAGCTGTGGGCTAGTGCAGGTCCTCCAGCAAGATACAGCAACCTGTGAATGGAGGCAAGTTCTGGAATTAATACTAGTTACTAATAGTAATGTGGGGATAGAGATGGGGAATGCAAGCAGACAGACTGTGGCAATAGCAAAACGGGATGTGGCCTCAAAATACAAGGGTTTAATAAGAAAAAAGTCATATAATAGTATTGGGATTTTGTTCTANACAGCCTCCTGTTTCTGTTATCTTTATCCACTGGGACTGTCATTCAGTCCAGCCTCTCATTTTATTGCACAGGAGCTGTGCAAGTGCAGTAGACAGGCCTCACCTCTAGAAGGAGAATGTGAAGGGGAAGTGATTTTTATAACCATAAGTGACACTCTGGAAAATGGAGAGATGCGAAGTTGCTGCTTAGGTCTCTCATAAACTACAGAGGTTTCTGGTTATATTATGGTCACAAGCATCTTGTTATGAAAGCCTTTTTCACCAGAGAAAGCAGTGGCTCTAAAGCTGCCCCACCAGTTAATGCTGAATCCCCTCGCAAGCACTTGCTTTGAGATGCCCCTTCTATAAATCAAGAGCCTCTCCCACGCTGACTGCATAGCGGTGTAATTCCAGCCACTTCAGCAAAGTCAGCTGTTGTTTCAGTGAGAGGAGATGGTGGAGCTGAAGTTTGGCAGGGGTTTATTCCCACCCCATCAGAGAAGTAAGGGGAAGAGACAGGCGGTGGAGAAGGGGAGAACTGCAGACCTTTCCAGCATCTTTATTTGGACACAGACACGCTGCTGCCAGCAGTCCTTCCCTGAGGGACACGATGTAGGAAAGCAAGCCAGCTTGGGTGAGTAGCTTTTTTAGCAAGGGCTTTGTGACAGCAGTCAGAGGAGTGTTATTTGTGGCAGGGACTATATATAGCTATACGTGTGTGTGTGTGTAGATTAAATATATATGTGTGTAGTCCCTTATCACTGCATTCCAGCTTGAGTGTAAAACACAAAGGAAAAATCAAAGGTTTTAGAAAAAGCTGAATTTATCTGGGAATGGGAATTATAATAGCAAAAGAGGAAATTAATTGGGGGGACGGAGATTACAGTAATATTTTACTCCTGCCTTACACAGGCAAAAATAGCATTAGTTTTCTCTACCTACTAGTAACATCCCTAATTCGTTTTCTGCCCTTCACCAGCATCACTTTGGAGTGACCACCTACAAATGAGGTGTCTCTGGCTGATGTGGAGAGAGCTTTGGCCCAGCGCATGTGTGTCCCCTACAGCAGACAGCCTGAGCTCAAGAGCTGGCATGGACCCTTGAGTCCAAGACAGCAAAACAAACAAAAATGAGATCTTGGCATGAATGCCTCAAGTTCCCCATCCAGATGAATTTTACTTCATTTAACTCTCATTGTCCTCCCATCCTTTAATTCTACCCAAGCCCAAGCGAAACACCCAAAGACACCTCCATCATTGCTCCATCCCTTGAGCTGGACCCTCTCTGCTACTCTGGAGACAGGGAGCCTACCCTCTCTGCTCAGCTTGGTCCTTGAGAGGATACACTCCCTGTCTCCAGTTTGGCCAGGCATAGATCCCATTGTAAAACCAATCCCCAGGCCTTTTTTCATGCTCTGACAGCCCTGGAAACATGCCACTCCCAGCAGAGCTTTCTGCTGCCTGCAGCCTGCACCACAGTGCCTTATTCTGAATCAATACTTGCAGGTACTGGAGATAACACAGGGAGAGAAATACATTAACGTAGCAGAAGAAACAAAGATAATGATGTTTTTCTTCCATTTTTTTTCCTTCCTTCCTTCCCTTCTTCACAGAATAAGATTTTATTTTCTTCTCTCCCCAGATCTCTATGATCTGCACTTAGCACGGCTCCAGACTCTTGATTTATTTCCCACTTTTCAATAAAACCTTAAATCTTTTTTAAAAACTGCTTATTTTAATTGAAAAGTTTCAATCAATCAATTTGCCCCTTCTCTACCCTCCTGCCTTCCTCCCCTCCCCCAAACAGACCCATTTGCCGTAAATAATCTGTAGCCAGACTTTCTGCTCTAAAGAAATAAATAATTCTGAATTTGCTGAATCCCGCCTGATCTCCCAGCTTTAAATCACTGCACATTGTACTGAGCTCAGCCAAAATGTTGAACACACTGAAGCATGACTATTACTTGCAGCCTGCAAGTGTTTTTAAAGGTACAGCCTCTGAGGCCATGGTCCTTTTTCCTCCCAGGACAGTCTGAGAGAGGAGGTGAGCCAATTTCTGAAGATAAATTGTCTCTTCCTTGCATTTTGCCCACTAAAAATGCAGATGTTGACGTGTCCTGAATGGACAAAGACTGACTGAAGGCAGGGGGAATCCAGTGGGTCTCTGAGCATGTTCTTCAGGAGAGGCGTTTTGACTGAAACCATTTAGTAGCCACTGCTCCTGAGCCCTTTTTTGCAGAGGCATGCTATAAGGTAGGCTCCAGGAGGCCCTCTGGAGCCTCCAGGAGGCTCAGACACTGGAGAGTGAGTGCCCATGTTCCCACGTGCAAATAGCTGCTCTTGGACACAGAAGATTTTCCTCTGGATACTCTACACAGACAGGGGAGGAAGGCCCCGGAAAATCACTGACTCCTGCAATCACTGTGAGCATTCTGCAGTTCTCTTTATCTTTCTTCTACCCCAAAACTTCAAAATCCATTATAGGCAGGTTTATATCACAAAGGAACTCAGTTCTCACCTTTCATAATTTCTTAATTTCTCATATTTCTTAATTCTTCATATTTTATAATTTCTTCTTCTTAGGATTGCTCTTCTCAAAGCTACTGACTGTGCCCTATCTCAAAATGCAAGCTGCAGCTGAAGAGGGAAAATGCAGCATGCAACAGACTACTGATGCCTAGTTATGATTTATACAATTCATGAGCTTCCAACAATTTAGAGATGAAAAATGGTTTATCCACACTTTGGTGTGTTGAAACATTCTTTTTACCATTTATCTTGAAACTGATTTTGTTTGGGTAGTGGTGAATGTTATGCACAAAACTGTGAGTGGAATATCTAATGTGAACTGTTAGATGTGAAACAATGGGTGTCATCGTGCTTCAGGGCTGAGCTGTGATAGACCAAGAGGATCCCCCAAAAGTTCCACTCATGATTTTCCAGTGTATTTTGGAACTTTTAACTAGAATTGGAAATGATTGTACTGTTCTAGCATTTCTAACCAAACTGAAAACAGCTTTAACACTTAAGTTTACTTGATGTTTTTCCCTTGTGCATTTGAGAACATTGGTGATAGGAGAAGATTGTGAATGCTGGATTTTCACTTGGAAATTGCTTCCTTTCCCCTCATCCCTTTTCAGTGTGTCTGAGACAATCAACTCTGTAATTTTCATTGACTGCATAAAGAGCTGAGGTCAGCTAATCCACAAGGAGTCCTTCCCAGATTTGGCAAGTGACCAGAATTAAACAATACAAAATATCATAAACATTAAAATCACAAGAAGAGACTTATCCTGGTGTTTTCTTGATACTCTAACTAAAGATTCCTCAGACAGTAATGTAAGACCAGTAAATACTGTCCCAAATTCATTTTGGGACAACTTGACAAGGAGCTATTATAACCAGGTTTTAAGTAAATCATTTTTAAAATGTATCAATATATAGAGTGATGCTGATGCAGTATTTTCATAAACTAAAATATACTGGTGCTGAAATTCACCCTTTCTGAGCTTTTCTTTTTCAGCTGTGAGCTTGATTCTGACCTCTGCCCCTTAGATAACCTCATCAGGAGTCAGTGCTGCCAAGATATTAAATAAACCATTTTCTTTTATCATTTTACAGTTTAGGCCAGATTACCATTTACAGGAGGGCCCATTTCCATCTCCCAGTGGTGTAGGGGGACTGTAAGACGGATAAAATGCACGGAGCAATGTGAAGATGGCATTAGGATAATGGAACATCAGTCAGAGATGTCCCCGCAAAATGATGCTCGTAGTGCAGGGTAAATGGCATGTGGATTCAGAGGTAAAAATGGGCAGTGGCCCTGTTGCATTTCCAGTGTTACTTTGGTAGTGTCTGAGACATCTCACACCTGTCTGTTTCTGTGCTCGCTCTGGATGGCCTGATTTTCCTTCCCTGTCTGTGTATCTCGAATCCCATGGTGATTAATGCTCCCCTTTCCTGGCCGCACGTGGTAGCAGCTCTGCAGTTCAGTATTGCACAGAGGTTTTCATCAGCAGCAAAGTGTGTTCAGGTGGGTGGCTCCTTCGCTGCTTCTGCTTGTGTGGCAGAGGGAGAATTGGGGTTCACAGGTGCTCAACCATGTTCCCCTCTGCTCCCCATCATGGGCAGCACCCTGGCAGGGTTGGGGGCTCTTGACTCTATCCCGACACTTTCTCCCATCCAGCACCTCCACCTTCTACCTGCTTCTCTCTACACCACAAGACCCCTCTGTTCCCTACCCCAGGCATTAACTGGGATCTGCCTGTTCCTGTTGAGTTCACGAGAAGGGCAGATGTGACAGCTGATATTGAAATGAGTTCATGGGAAATACGGCAGGGTCCTTGTGGCACACTCCCTCCGGCAGAGATAAAACCCTGCTCTCTGAGATACGTGTTCTTCAGCCTCCCCTTTCAGAGGAGGAGGGAAAATTACAGGCCTCTGATTACTCAGGGAGAGGAGCGCACAACTTCCATCTTCGTAATTTCTTTCACCACAATCAAGCATTTCAGGAAAAGGGCCTGAAAGCCTGAAATAGTCAGGGGGCTTTCCACCCAGTTCCTTCCTTGATAACATGCAAGAGGAATAAAAATGAAGACTTGTCATTGCCGTTACGTTTCATTTCCAAAAGCATCTGTGCTGTCCGGTCATGCTTTGGATCAGGAACAGAGGCTGTCGGGAATGGAAATACTCGCCTAATGCGTGAGAGTACGTGAGGAAAGTCCCTGTGCTATTTCCAGGCTGGCTGCGCTCAGGACATTGATCGGTTTTAAGGCTAGAGGGGATAGCTGCAATTCTGTCGCCTGACCTCCCACTGGATACCACGAGAGGGTGTGACCAGCAATTCCCACATCCAGCCTGGGCCTTACACTGGAGCTATGAGAAGCCCCGTCCTCACTGACCATGGCAGACTCTTCCCAGGAAGCATGCCCACGCACACCTCGCAGCCCTGCAAAGCTGATAACCTGGCGTTTTCAGTGCTTGCCTGCTCAGGCCTTGCTCCTGCAAAAGTCAGTAGGAAGGTCTAGGTAAGTCCTGTCCACTCCCACGCTCCCTATTAGAAGTTTCCTCCTTTGTGAACGATTTTGAAATACGTAACCAGATACACTGGAGTATGTGAACCTTGTTTCCTGAATTGACGGTCCTGGGGAAGGATGGATCATCAGCACCCAGATTTGTACCACGTTAAGTGGTTTGGAAAAGCCACAGAATAGCCCCCCTCCACCAAAGTCTCTGCATTGCCCCAATTACACTTCATCTGAAGTGTTCCCCCACAATTAGACATGACATAGGCAATATTTCATATTTGTCAAAGAATATTGGCATACTGTGAAACGAAAGAAGTAAGTGACCGTGGTGAAAACAGCTCTGCTAAAATAGAGGACTGGTTCTGATCAGGCTGGGCATAAGATAGCCCTGTGGTTTAAAGCCATGTAATGCCATTTTCCATTAGAGCTCTTGTTCATGTCAGGAAGGGGTTTGATCCATTGATGGAAGCTGTTATAAACAGACGAGAAAACCTCATCCATATTTCTCTTGAGACTGTGTGAAGCTGACAGTATGCTCACTGACCACAGTCATCTGGGACTCTCCCACACAAAATAACCCTCTTTTCATAAATAACAGGATTGTTGTTGTGGTGGACTGAGATTTGCTGTAGAATTCAGTTTTGTCAAACAAAGAGCTTCTTCTGTTTTTTAATTTGTGCTGTTAAAAAGATTCATCTTTCTTTCTCTTTGCATCTCATTTTCCTTTCCTCTTTCTCCCTTCCCTATTTTTTCTTCTTCCCTTCTGTCTGTCTATAGAATAACTTAAAGCTATCTGTTTGAAACAAAATACTTGCATGGGTCTGGTAAGTGGTGCCTCTGAATTGGAAGGTCGTGATTTTAAATCCTGCTTAGGAGTAAACTTGGATGAATTCCATAAACTAATAACCCAGTGCAGTGTTTCAAATTGATGGAGGTGCTGTCCTCTAGATGAGACATAAAAACAGAGATCCAATCTGCTTGGCAGAGACCCCACAGGACTTATCAAAGATGAGAGGGGGCTGCTAACTGTTTTGCCCTTGTCAAATCCTCGCTACCACCACAGCTTCTCTTCCTGTTCCAAAGCAATGACACTGGACCTTATGAAAATGAGATGACGAACTTGAAGGAGCCATCCTTTTTCTAATTATTTAAAGCAGTTTGCAGTGTCTGGCAAGAGGGGGAAAGAGATAATCCACTCACTTGAAAGTGGAATGACCGTGAATTTCAAAAAGCAAAACAAAAGCGAGCGAATGGTGCCACCATGCTCTGCAGCAGTGACATTATTAAATGATCAGTGAGCTATTAAAGCAGCAACATTTAGTACCTCCCCTAATGACTTGTACTGCTAACTGGTTTCCAAATTGAGATTTTTATTGCCTCCACACACAAACAGAACAAGGCTGTGTGTGTGCTTCTGGAGGCTCCAGCTGAAGCAGACTGTTCACAATAGGATCAGCGAATCTTCTCAGTTGAAAACTAGTAATGACTTGCGAGATCCCCACTCCTCCTCTGTCCTGTTTTCATGCCAGGGCCAGAAGCTTCAGGGTGTGAGACATGGTGAGGATCATAAGTGTGGGGGATTTTGCAGAGAGCCCCATACGATTCCTGTCTTATCTGAACTTCCTAACATCTGCAAAATTTGGCAGAGCTGTGCATGAACAGACTGCTCTGAAATCTCCCCAAAACTACTGATGCCATTCAAAGAGCGAATGCTGTTCTCACAGCATTTCCAGGAGGGGCCTTGGGGATGCTGGTTTCCACTTCCAGGTAGAAATACAGAGCATGGCAGAGCAACAAATAGGTGGAGGAGGAAGGAAAGGACAGGAAATCATGGCAGCCAGTGGAGGTGGAGACTCACCCAGCTGTTTCCACTGAGGCTCTCCCAAATGGATTTTTACTGTCTCATGGGAGCTACTGTGATGGGAATAACTGGGCAATGGCCTTCTGTCAAACGTGGTTGAAGTTAGGTAGAGCGTTCCTGTGGGCAAAAGCACATCATGAGTGATTGCAGAAGGAAAGATGGTTAAAAAGCAAACCAATCAAACTACCCAGAAAAGGTGGGTTCTGGCTGTAGTTGCAGTTTTTTATTTGCTTGTGATATTTTGTGAATCAAAATGGAGTCTGGGTCTTCTGTGCAACTGAAATAAATGCAAACGTCATTGCTTTGATTTGTTTTTCTCTGTCAGTTCTGCACTCGCGTGCTGCCTGCACTTTCTGAGTGAGTCAGGCCATTTCTCGCCCAGGCTAGGCAGTCACAGGGAGAGGTTGTTACTGCTGTTTCTGTTTTTATGTATCAGGTGCCTGATTTCTATGACAGAAACCACTCATCCTTTGCGGAGGCAGCAGGCAGAGCAGTGGGGGTAGGATGGTTTGAGCGACTAGTATTAGAACATGCACATTTTTTATCCCATGCTGCTTCGAATGTCTCTCCATGAGTACTGACTGCAAGTTGTCCCATTTTGTGGCTTTTCAGTCGCTGCATGTGGTGGCACAGGTTTGTATGTCCAGTTTCATCACAGTGTCCATCTACCTGTGTGTCCATGCTGCACAAAATGCCTTTGCCTTTCCTTGTAAACCTAGCAAACAGGAGGTCTGTGTGGGTTGCAAAACATGGTTAGAACTGTAGAAAATGGGTCTGAAGGGTCCTCAGGGGCCCTTCTATACTTCCTTTCCCTAACTTCACACAAAACCAGTTAGAGCAAAGCCATTCTTGTCTGCCATAAGTTTAACCTGATCTTGAAGACCTTTACTTTAGAGATTTCGAGATGTGCTTAGGCAGGCTATTCCAGTGGTTAACTGTCCTTATCATTAAAAAGCTTTTCCCAAGACCTAAGTTCAGGCATAGAACTGGATTCCTCCAGGTCAGGGCTAAAGCAGAGTTGTAAGACACCATGGAGGAGCTCACTTAGCTGCTTCCTGAGCTGCAGCCACTCTCCTCTTAGGGCTTCCTCCCCCAGGACAGCAGGTCAGGCGTTTCCCACCGTGTGAACACACATGATGTAGAGAGACAAAGAAAAGGGCAGCAGGGCCAGTTCTGGCAGATGAGCCTTCTGAGAGTGGCACTGACAAAATGTCCTAGAGACTTTACTGAGTCCAATTACTACTTTCTGTCTTTAAAGTGCCGAGTAAATGAAAGAAACTACAAGATCAAGCCATGTTAGTCTTCTCAATCCCTTAAATGTTTGACAGCCCTCTCCCCTTCTTTCTCACTTTCTCAGACTACTTTGAACTCTCAACCTTTGCTGCTGCTTTGAGCTCACAGCTGCAGAAACCAAACTACCTCCAGCCATCCCCAAATTCCAGTAACAATCACAAAACACTTTCAAAGCAATGGTGCCCTCCCTGGAACTGGTAAACTTTAAGCTGTCTCCAACTTTCTAAACTTTTGTGCTTGTACAGTCATCCTTATCCGTCAGTGTAAGTAAGCTCATTGGGTACTGCAGCAGCCGTGACACAGCCGGTGCTGTTTCACGCAACCGTTTGTCCCTGTCCACGCAGACAACAGCCATGAACACAAGCTGTTTGGGCTGTTGGGTGGAGGAATATAGAGGCACATATGGTATTAGGATGGCAATTAGTGTACCTGGATGGACCCTGCAATAGAAGGGATGGATCCAAGTAACCATCCCAAGGCATGGCAATAGAAAGTAGAGAAGTGGAACCGGATCACTGGGGAGAAAATCAGTGTCAGGAGTCATCCTCAGCCACTTGATCAGGGCTTGACTGCAGTGCCAGACTGCAGAGCTGGTGGCTGGCTCGTGGTTTTTGGTTGCAGAACTAGAGCTAGAGACTGAGTCATGTCAGTTCGACCTCCCCTATAAATAAATAAATGAATGAATGATAAAGAGAGATCTCACAGTGATGCCTGAACCTGATGTCTCATGCTTACTTGTTTTGATGTGTCTAATGTAAGTGGGCGGGTAATAAAAGCTTCATTTAGAAGCTAACATCTTCACAGGCTCTGCTGGAAGCCCCTGGGATGCTGCACTTCTGGAATTTTCCTCTAATGGAAACATCAGCAGATAACTGACGATAGAACAGAATACACACACATGCACACAAAACAACCCAGCAATGGTTTATTTTCCTGGACTGCTGGGTGTTGGATGCGGAGGCATATTTAGATTCCCCAGGTTATGTACCCACCTCCGCTTCTGCATCAACACCCCTGAAATGGCTGTTACAATGACCATTTGGGGCAGTGTCCTGTAAAAAATATGTGTGTGTAAGCATCAGTTCAAAATAAGCAACTAAAGGAGTCCTCAGCCCCCGCAATACAGCTGTGGATAATGGCATCCATTGCATTTCTTCCAGTTGCACATCACCCTGTAGAGGATAAGCGGGTGCTACTCTGTAACAGGCAGGTCTAGTGCTGACATTTCATACATGGAGGAGGTTCACCCCATAGACATATTCTCTAGCATATTATTTTTCAATGCAGTCAAGGGTCATTCAGCTTCTTTTTAGGCAACTGAGTCTTCAAGAGGTTCAGGTGGTTGCAAGGTCTCTGTAGCAATTTTTATGGGTAAGATCTGTGTTAGGTTCGGGTTAGCCAAAGCAGAAATCATGGCTAGTGAGGAGAGGAGCTCCCAGTGTTACTGCTGACCTCCTTAAGGTAATGTACAGCTCTCCAAGGCATCCTTCCAGTTCAGTGTTAAAACACCATTTTAGGTCCTGAATGAAACACAACTAAAGAACGGTAGATTCTCCTAGGACAGCATGGGAGGTCTGTGCTAAAGGTGGAGGGCTACAGCTTTAATCCCAATGTTGAATGTGTATACTGGTCCATGGCTGGTTCATACCATGACATCGTTGACCTTGTTTCCTGGATACAAGCACAGAAATACCGCCTGTATCCAGACATTTTTAGATATTTATTTTCCCTGAACATGGAAATTAGAAGGCTGCTTGGTCTAGTCTATTACTTCATGAACGCCACAGGGATCTGCAGCCAGGCGTTGGGGGAAAGGGAGATTGTTTCCTCCCGTCTGTGGTTTTATATAGCATCTGCCTGTGAAAACAAGAAGCAAACAAGATGACCCTCACTTTATCTGATTATATAAGTCATTTTGCCTGAGGTCTGAGCGCTGTGGGATGGCTAATGTAAAACTTGCTCATGCGTCAAATAGCAGTAATTTACCTCTAGACTGTTTTTTTATTATTATTATTTTTAATTATTTCCAGAAATGCTCCTTAATTAAAAACTTACAGATATGAAGCTTGGAAGGAATGTGGCCAGGACGTTCCTGGACTACTACAGGCTGAACTCCTTGGTGGAAAGACCACTGGCACCTACTCCTAAAACTCGGTAGGTCAAAAAGCAATTTCTCTTGCTTTAGTGGGGTTGCTTTTTTAATACCTTTCATGACTAAACTTCAGTGCTGCTGCATTATGGCTTTATAATAAGCGTGCCAGTCTAACTGTGCTTATTTTATTGAAATTCCATTTGGAAATAAAGCATTTATGATCAGGAAAGATACCTGGTTTATGCCTGAAAAAATATTCAGGGGATTTTGGAGATATCAATATCTTTCCTGAATTCTGTCTGCTGTACACCAATCTCACACCAGTATCTTTAATGGACTTACCCTTCATTTATCTCCCAAGAGTGAGAGGAGAATCAGACTCGCTTTATTTTGAAAAGTTTTAATTCTGGAAGTGAAAACTTTTTCAGTGCTTCAGGAAATTACTGCAAGCCTGTACTGATGGCAGCGTTCTTCATCTTGCCTTGGGCCTGCTGCAGTGCTGGCAGCTGGACGGCAGGCTCCTTCTGCTGGTGGGACCAGGACCCTTTACCTCAAGTTTTCCCCTCACCATTAGTCCTTATTCCAGCTTTGCAACCAGTTTAGTGGCTGTTTGTCCAAAAACAAGTCTTTTTTGGACATGAAGTAAGGCCACCAGTGAGTGATGCACAGAGGTATGAAGAGAGGGTTTGAAATGCCTAAGCTCTATTCCCTGCAGTGCTTCTGGCCCTCTGTGTGGTGTTGGCCAGCTTGTGTCCTTTCAGTGTCTTACCTTGTGTGAGGAGCAGGGGTAATACTACTGAAGTGTTTGTTGAGAACCATCATTATTTGAACAGACAAAGCTGTGTAATAACATGAGGAGTAGAGCAGGAACCAGAGGTCCTGTTTCAGGGGAAACACCATATTCAGAATTTGTCTCTGTTCTGAGAAAAGAGCAGTTATGCCTCCAATCTCAGAATTTCCAGTTAAATGCATTTGAATCAATTGGAATGTTTCATTTGGATTTCAGCTCTTAATACCATAACCAAATATAATTTATATTTTGCAATGGAAAATCCAATTCCAAGTGGAATTGTTCCTCTCCACCAAGGAATGCAGATGAGTCTTGAAATTCACCTTCTCGTTTTCCCTTCTTTTTTCCCCTTAACCTGTGGGAACAGGTGCTTGTTTACAAAGGAACACTCTCCTACTCGAGATTTTCCATTGATGGTAAGATGGATGTTACAAATATCAGCCCAGGCCATAGAGCAATTGCTGGAGTACCCTTTGGCAGCCTTTAAAAATCCTTTCGGTATAGCCATTCTGGCAGTTCCTTATACATGCGGTCAGAGCCAGCCTGACTGCATTAGGTGTTTAAACGCCCTACTTTGGGTCCGTCTCCCTTTCTCTGTTCGTGATCTTGACACAACAGTTTAGGCTGGCTCAAGGACGATTGTCAGCGCTGCAGCTCTGAATGCTCTTATCTGCAGAGACCTGCAGGGTTAGCAGAGAAAAGCATCCAGCATCTTCCTTTCCTCCGGAAATTGAATGTATCATTTCTTTCAGACTCCCAGGGGCCACAGCCTCCAAGGCTAAAAACCCATGACTATTACTGAACCTAATTACCACCTGACAGCAAAGTGCTTTTCTGTAGCATCATTCAGTTACCTCATCAAAAAGAATGTTTGTTTGCTTTCTTCATTTTAAATTAAAGAACCACTGACAGTGGTAACTGAAGCATTTTAATCTCATCAAATATCCATGTCCATCTCTATAGAGACAGCCACGCCAGCAGGGAAAGATACACATCTATAATCAGGTTGAACAGAGCAAATTTCTCTCCTTCCCCCACCAGAATCTACTGGGGTGAGGGATCTTTTGTTTGGGGAGTGCTACCTCACAGTAAAATCCTAATATAGTAAATGTTCAGCCCAAAGCCAACAGATGTTTAAGGAATAGATTTTTAAAGATTCAAGCTGTTAATTTCCTGATCGCTTTCAAATACTGTCTTTTCCCTGTAAGCAGACAAATGCCTTCTATTTGTATCCTGGGTTTTGTCACCTGACATTTGATCAGAGCCTGTATATATATAAAATGTACATCAATGAAATGAAATTTTCCTTTGAAGCTGTCGTGTTAACTGCAAACCTGTCCAAAAGAAAATCTTGCAAACTGCTGGAGAAGAGGAGGGAGATGGCTGTGTCTTTAAATATGTCTTGGCCGGGCAGTGGCATTAGGAAGGGATTGGAATACGTAAAATGATACTAAATATCTGTGTAATCAGGACTAATTATATGGTATGGTTATTAGCTTGAAACAGGACATGTTGTGCCCACAGTTTATGAAAATATATTAAAACATTACCAGATTCCACATACTCAATGAAAGAAAGCTGCAGAGTTAATAAACGTGTAAGGGGCAACTAATTGGCTGCTTTGTCCCAGCCTACTACAGGCAGAATGATATCTGTTTGAGGGAATTAGTGCAGCCAAAATGTGTTATAATGATAGCCCTGGAAATAACAACAACCTGAAATGCTTCCAGAGCAATCTGACTGCAGGATCTTAAAGAAGGACATGTTTATGTTGGTATCATCACAGAAGGAAACTGAGGCATAGAAAGCAGGAGATGGTCCTGAAAATTGCTGGAAATATTGCTAGTTCCCAGACTGAGGCACCTTTTCATAAAGTTTAGTCCTCTCAGGCTGTCTGGCAGCAGCCATCCTAGAGCATAGACAACAAGGAAAGTTTAGTGGGAACTGAATTAGGACCATCTGGAGCACAGTTCATCCACCACATCACACCACAGTTCATCCAGTCTTTCCCAGGACCCTTCTTGCTGAGCTTCCAGGTGTAAAACCCCGTGTAATCCCAGTCCTGCTCTTGGGAAGGCCCTGTGATCCTAAACGAACACCCTGTTCAGGAAGATAATGTCCGTTGTTATCAGCATGCTAAGCAATTATTTTCCTGAAGGTGATACGTCTGCAGCAAGGTAGGAAAGTATCGATGACTCAGCTGAGGAGGGCAGGAAGGTTAGAATATTTTCATATGTGAGCTAATGAATTAAAAGCCTTGCTGAAAATGCTGGACATTTTCTGGAGTGTTAAGCTGGGAGACCTATGAATTTCTAAGAGAGTGAGACCTCTGTGCTGCCTACAGAAGCTGCTGGAGAAGAGAGTGCTGCCACTTAGACATGCTTCAGAGAGGCTCAGGAAAGTCCACCCAGCACACAAAGACATCTCTCCAAGGTTGGGTTAAGTGGGCACAGAGCAGGAGAGCACAATGCAGAAAGGGGCTGTCAGGTGGCAATGAAAGTTCATGCCCTTCCTCTCCTCTTGTTATAGTGCTTTTTTATGCTGCTCAGTGGCCAGCAAATTCTGCTCCTGCTGCACTCACTGGAAAGCATTTGACTGGGACTCCCTTCGATGCAGGCAGCTCTTTTGATTGCTGAGTCTGTCCTGCCTACACCTCTCTACTTGTGCCAAAGTAAAGGTTAACATTGCTCAAGTTGAAAGCAGAACATGTCCTCCACTGCAATCTTTGGTAAAATACAAAAAAATTGCATGAGAAGAAGAGAAAGCAGAGTACAGTTGTTAAAATAGGAAAACAGAAATTTTGTAATGCAAAAATTTGCAAATGCAAGTCACCTTGCACTGCCTTAAGCCTTTGCCCGTGCCAATGTTGCTCTGTTCTTTCACTCCTGGCTCATTGACTGTGCAGCAGAGCCGTGCTCCAGTACAGTGTCAGCAGAGTTGCTGTTTCCTTTCTTACCATTGACTTTTTTCTAAGAGCTGCCAGCCCCATGCTTCTGTTTTTGGGGCACACAGGAGTCCAAATTATAGAAATGCTGAGTGCTTACAGCTCTGACTGAGGTTATGGGAGCTGGGCTTCGAACAGACACCACGTAAGTACCCTGAAAAATCTCACCTCACCAGCGGAGTATTCTGCAACTCATTTCTGCACCAGGTTTTCCTTTAGGTAAAACCCAGTCTCTCTGCTCACAGTGGTGTAGGAAAAAAAATTCCTTCCTGTGTGGGAAGCTCTCAGTTGCTGCACTGATACACATGTAGGAAAAGTCCAGGAGAAGATGAATAATTCTGTCTAAGAGCAGGCACTTGATGGCATGCAGCAAATAATGCCTGGGGCAGCACACTGAACAAAAAAAGGACGGAACAAAATATTGACCGGCCCTTCATTAATTGCTGTCTGTCTGTCGTGCCCTGAATGAAGCAGCAGTCTTGTTGAGGAAAAAGTAGGCTGTGATGAGGTAATTAAAGACTGCATCAGAAGGCATATCCGCCAGGAGGTTGAATTAAAATTGCTCTGACAGCCTTTATTCTGGCAATTCCTCCTCTTGCTGCTTGGCTTTGCAGCCTTAACGATGATGTATGAGTTCACAGCTGTGTATCCACCCGGATGGATAGGCCCATGGGATTGTCCCATCATCCTCAGAGGTGATGGGAACCATCATCTGCATCACATCGGGTGGAGATGGGGAATATCTTCCTGTGGACAGGCACAGTCTGACAAGGAGGCACTTCTGCCAGGACAACTCAGTCTTTCAAATTTTGAGCGCCGTCTGACACTAAAGAGATGTGTCCAGAGGTTGTGTGGTCTTACAGGCTCAGACTGATGCCATCCTAGGGATCTGGTGCTTTGTGGCACATGCTCTGTGGGGTCCTTCTGTCCCACTGGGTCTGAGATGTTCTTCCCAGCCCACCTCTTACTCTTTCAGAAAAACTCCTCTCTGTGCTTTTAAGATATGCCTTCAGGATTTTTGAGGTTTTACCTGCATCTGTCGGTGCATTCTTTGACCTGGCCACGTCTTGAGATGAGAGCTGGGAGTGAAGCCACCTGTCTGCTTTATGTAGATGGCTGCTTCTTGGCATTCTCTAGGGGCTCTGTTCGCTGTCATCCCCAGCTCACTTCCCCCAAACTTAAACTGATGTCTTGTCATCTTTTCCCCCACTGTTGTCAGTGAGAGAGCGGCCTTATAAGTATATTAAAAAAAAAAAAAAAGTGGATGTCCTAGCAAGAATTATAAGTAATTTTGTCAGGGTAACAGTGCTCTAGAACAAATTTGATCTCAATGCAACTGAGATCTGAAATACTGCACAGCTTCCAGGGCACAGAAGCATTGTAGTTCTGTGGAAGTGAGAGAAAAGAAAATCAGGCACCTTTTCTTTTTGCTCACAACTTCTCTCATATTGAAGATGTGGCTGGCCATCTTTGAGGCATTCATCCACTGGGCTCAGGTGACAGGGCATAGGCATGTGTCAGTGTAGGAAATAGGCTTCCAAGCCCAGTTAGTAAACTGGGCTGAATGAAACGTCTGTGTGGGCCAAACAAACGACACGTTCTCTGACACGTGGGCAAGGAGGCACCTCGGCCTTCAGCTGCACGTTTCAGCCACGCTGGGAGGCTGCCACTACTGAGAGCGAGTTCGGTGTCTCCTATTTTTTATTTTAGTTTATTTTATTTTTTGTTATTGCAAAATAAAACTGACTTGGGTCTTCAAAGAGAAGTTCCCCAGAGCTATCCTGAGACATTAGCAGGTCTGGCCATTTCCCTTGCCCACAGAGGATGCACGCAGGCTCTTCACCTCCCCAGGCTACCTGTAACATCAGCAGCTCACCCTACTACAGCCTGAGGGTGTACGCTACTGGCAATGCCTCTTGAATTGTGCCAGTGCAGCAAAGTAAATGGTTTATTACCTTTCCTCGAGTGCTGCTCCAGAGGAAGATCAGCAAAACCACTTACAATTCGTAGAGAAAGGAGGAAATGAAGTGAGGGCAGGAAAAAAAAGTCAGCTGCAAAACCCTTTGTCACCAGCCTGGCTCCGAGGGAGGATTGCAGCCTGTCTTGGGGATTTTACCAGGTCCTGGTCAACAGGTGCCCATTGGCACAGCTATAGCTGTGTCACTTTTGTAGTGACAAGCAGCACCAGACTGAATTTAAGAGTCTTACCTGTGTCACTGGCAGGGCTGTTTGGGCCTGCAATGATGCATGATCCTACCAGTTAGCACAGAAATGCTGCCAGAGCCTGCAGACTGTCTTACCTGGCTCCCTTTGTGTTCAAACAGTGCAAATCTCATATGAGTGTCTAAAAAAATCCCTGCTTTTTTATCCTCTCACGTTGGCCGGTGCACCTTTAAAAGGAAAAAAATAAGAAAACTGCTGAGGAGTCAAACAACTACAATCTGATTTCCAGGGCTGTAAATGGCATTAGTAATGGGAACACTACCATGGTTTAAAGGCAAATTACATGTTTTGCCTCAAAAATTAATTTTTGTTTTTTCCCCCTTCTCTATTGGTAATTATAATCTGTCAGCTCACTCCCACGCACGTCTGCATGTTTTATGCAACTCTTGATACTTGTAGCTGTCGTTAAAGAAAGCCTTTCAGGTTTTAAACTGTGACACATTTGCGTGGGCTCAATGAAAAGGATCCATTTGCAGAGTTTGGGGAGATTTGCAGTGCTTGGTCGGCTTCCAGCAGAGGGCTCACCAAAACACCCCATTACAACAATCACCTTGTCAAGCGCTTGGGAACCAGAGTGCCGGCTGGAAGGATTTCACCCTGGATTTAAGCACACACACTCTAAAGCACATGCAAACAGCCAAATACACCTCAGGCTTGGTCCTGCTTTCATACCGTCCCTGAACAAAGGGTGTGTAAAAACACAGCGCTTCCAGACTGGCCCGGGGAGCCAGCGTGCTTGCCCAGCAGGGAAAAATAATCTGCATTACTGTATGAAGTAGACTGGGTCCGTGTTAACAATCCCTTTCAAAATGAAGGTGCTGTCAGCTCGTTTAATTTAATTTACTCTACCTTAATTTACTTTTGAAAATGAGCTAAATGAAAGAATTGAATTATGGCTACTTTAACTCTGAAGGAGCATATCCACATAGGAGCTTACTGTGGTTTCACTAATCAGCTTTACGTTTACACCCTAAATGTATTTGGATTAGCTCTCCTGGGTATCCTCGTGTAGGTACGCCTGGACGTACCCACCTGCTTTTCTCTTCCCTCCTTGGGCTTGCTGCTCTGAGGAAGCCAGGGCTCGGTAAGCAGATTTACAGCATCTGTGTTATTTCAAGCCTCACCCCTGCATGGACTCTCCCTCTATTTCTGAAGAGCAGGACAGAGCACTCCACTTTGAAAGCACAGAGAGCTATGTGTTGGATGGGCCAAGTTGGGTAATGTCTGGTGTACATAGCATGTTAATCCCAATATCATATTTCTAATTTGAACAAACTCAAGAGACAGTCATTTTCTGCTAGCATTTCATCAGGTAAATGCAATGCGTTATTCTTCTGCTGCTCCTTAGAAAATAGGAAGATGTGGGACAAGACAAAACCTATTATCATCCTCTTTGCAGCTTTCTGCTCCAGGGTCAGTAAAGATACACAACTATGGCTGGGTCTGAGCCATGCACGTTGCTTGTAATTGTGGCTACTTCTCCTTCCCTTGAGTGAAAATGTGGTCCCAGTTACAGGCTAATCGCTCCTGCCTCCGTGCAGCGTCTCCTCGAGAACAAGGTGTGCCTTGCTGCGGTGAGCTGGGGAGGGAGGGCAGGAACAGAGGGATGGATGACAAGGAGCAGGGTCCCCTCGGTGGCAGAGGGAGAGACATCTGTGAACTCTCCTGAGGAGCAGGCTCTAATGTGATGCCTTCTCTCTAAGCAGCATCAAACAATCCCTGCATTCAGAAAGGTATGGCCTCAGGGAATGGACCCGATGAGATTGCCAGGTAGCCCTGGGATTCTCCATGCACCAGGCTAGTGGGTTTGCATGGCCCAGAAATCATAAACTGCTGTAATAGGTGGGTGGCAATCTGGCAAACACAAATTTGTGCTCACTTTCTGGAAATAGGCACTGCTGACAGCTCAAAGAAAAAAAAAAAAATCAAGCCTGCGGTAATGGCTGAGGATTTCTGACCTTTGCTCTAACATTGTAAATTTGTTTTTATAGCTTCTAATTGGCCTTGCTTTGGAGCATGCACATTATCTAACTGCCAGGGCACTGGCTGTCATTATCTGCTGGGCCATTTGATTTGTGTTTTTTATGATTGAAACTTGTCAGACATTCCCAGAAAATACTGTGCTCCCCTCGCAGTGTCAAATATGGGCCTGGTTAATTGTACATCCCTGAGAGCAAAGAGTTTGAAGTAATCAGGCATTGATTGTTTAGCTGTAATGGCTGCCCATCTGCAATGGAAACACGTCTCCTCCGGATGGAGGGGAAAGTGTAAAAATTAGATCAGCAGATACATGACAGCAACCAGATTTCTTGGTTTCAGGGATCAGAGGTTAGCCATTTTCCAGCCTTGATGATTCATTTTAGATCCCACTCACATGGCTTGAATAACCTCATTTTCTCCTTCCTTTGCAGTTTAAACACAGCGTCCTCTTCTGTTTTGGCCCTCTTTAATATGCCAGCTGCAAAGCCACCAATTAAAATTTATCGCTCCCCACCTCAATGTCCTTCGCCAGATGGAAACAAAAGTCAAGAAATATATGTGTCAAAGAGCTCAAAATGCCACGAGGGCACAAGTGTGCTTGTGGACTGTGAGAGTCCTCACCCCCTCTGGGGCAGTGGCTTTGTAAACCTCAGCTCATCTAAAACATCAGCCTGGTTTGTAAGTCTTCTGATTCATTTTAAGACCTTTAAGGTTTAAGTTTTCCTAACAATTAAAAATACCGATAAAATTGTTTTAGAGGTGAACATGTGCAGTATATTTGGTGTTAACATATGTAGGGCTTGTCTTCCTGCAGACAGGCTGAGAGAGCTAAAGCAAGCAATATCCCCATTTTGCAGAACATGAAAAAAAGCATCACCAGAAACACCAACATGCCAGACCTCAATATGAGTTGTGCTTCTGCCGTATTTAGATAGAAGCAATTTTGCTGTTGAATCAGAGGTTGGCATTTTTTTCCCATGGGTTCTGTAACTCAAAATTATGTTGAGATCAAGCACATAGTGGTTTTTTTTTTAGCAGTAAAGGTGAATGTATTCAGATTATTCAAGTGGTGATTTTTTGGATGTACAATTAGTTGACTGAGAGATGTGGTATAAATTTGGTATTGTAATTGCTATGCCTCTGAGATTTCAATTTGCAAAACAGTTTGCATGGCTGCAAGATTAACTGTTGTATGTGCGATGAGCTCGCAGCAGAGCTGTGATTTGATCATGACTGTCTGTCAATTGGCTGTACATCCAAAAATCACTGTCACAAGAACCTGGTGTGAACAGAGTGCTTGATACTCATGACGCTTCAGCTCAGTGAATGCTCAGATAGCTGCTAAAAAGGACAGCGTCTAAAAATCCAACCTGTAAGTGCTGTTGGTTAACCAAGGTTTGCTTTTTTGGTGTCACCAAGATCATGAAAAAGGAGGTATAAGACCCATTTTTATCCTCTTTGCATGTTTCTTATGATGTTGCTTCCTTCTCTTCCAGAGAGGAGACAGGTCAGGTCGCCTTTCAGGGAGGGAGGTCCAGCAGCGCTGCTCTTGCGCTCTGGCCAAGTGGGCGCAGGGAAATCAGTGCCTCTGGAGGGGTGAGCCCTGCCCAGCCAGCGCCGCTGCTCCCCGGGCACGGGCAGGCTGTCAGCAGTGACAGGGGCAGCCCCAGGGCAGGGGACGGGTTGACTGATGTGCCTTTCTATGTTCTGCGTGATTCTCTATTTGGTCCACAGCTGCTGCTGTGTTTGGGTCTCCAGTGTTGTCTAGGAACTTGTCAATGTAATTATACACAGTACCAGAGAAAGCACTTGTTCTCACTTCTGCGTGCCTCTCAGGTCTCCCTCCCAGGGTCCTAATTTATTTATTTTTGTCACAGTGTTTATCTCTTCCAAATACCACTGTGCTGTAGGTTGGTGATTGAACTCTGGAGATGCAGTAGATGCTGAACTGGTGGCAGCTGTGACGGCAGTGGGGAGGGGAGGGCTGGTGGAGTGAAGCATCCTTAGCCCTATGCCCCATCGGCCCCTACGTTATTTCAGTTCTTTTAAAATGTATTTTGAGACCTCCTACAGCAAATAAAAGCAGAAACACTGACAAACAGACGTCTGCATGGGGGGAAGGCAGGTTTCAATGAGCGGCGGTGGCAGGACGGTTCAGAGGGGCCCAGTTCCCTGGGATGAGTTGGGGTGGAGCGATCAGTGAACCTGAGTTTCCATCTCAGCTCTTTTCCTGGGGTTCTCCGCAGGTCTGCTGCACAGCCTTGGATAAGTCACTTCACTTCTGGCCATGTGGCTCTGTGAACAGATAGGTCCTCCTCTTCCTAGCGTTTGTGTTTCAGTGTGGGTTTGTACAGCACTGAACACCAGCTTGGCTTAAGGGGCTCCAGCTGCTGTGGCAGATTCAGGTAACTGAGATCAGGAGGGAGCAGACCATGTGCCTAGAGAACAGATCAGGCACAGGTGGAGGATGCTCTCCGCTTGCATCCTCCCATAGCAGTGGGGGTGAATGAACAAAGCCGGCAGGGTTGTGGGGCTGCCTGCAGGGCCAGGAGCTGTTCCTTGGCTCCTGCACCCAGCGTTCAGCTCAGAGGCACCTTTGCAGCTCTGGTGTGACCTGACGGTGCTGCAAGGCAAAGATCCCCATGCCGGCGTGGCCCTGCGCCTGCCTAGTCTCCCTGCACAGCTGGGGACGGGGCTGTGGGACCCGCACCCCTTCACACTCAACCTCCCACCAAAGCCATGTCTCACAGTACGAGGGTGTGAGCAGTGCTGCTTTTTCCCAGGCGTGGCTCTGCCTAGCAGCTGGATGGACGGACAGACAGGCTGAGGCTGTCCAGTTGTTTGTGCCTGTTGTGCTGTGAAACACAACTGTCAGGAGTCGGAGGGTGGCGAGAGTGCTGGGATGTGATGTGGAGGATTTTAGTTAAGTCCTTTAAGCAAAGACACTATATAAGTAAACAGAACAGAAATGTTACAGAATAAATGGATAATAAAGGCTCAAGAATTACTTTTCCTTAAAGTAGCAAACATCCAGCGTGCACACTGTAAAACACACCCAGCAGCACTTTGGGGAACACGCAGCGGGAGTTACAGGAGCCAAGGCTGCACGGAGTAGGCCTGTTCCCCCGGACAAGCTGCGGGAAGCCGCGGAGCTGGTTCTGCGGTGCCGAGCTGGGATGTGCTCAGCTCGTAGCCCGAGAACTCCTGGGGCAGCCCTGCAAGGGCACTTTGTATTTCACGTAAGTCTGCTCCCCAGAGGTCAGCAGTTAAACTCCCACTGCTCTGCTCGGACTGTAGCCCGAAAAGTGCTGGAGGTGCCAGGCCCCAAACAACAGTGACGACTAAAGTATTACATCACCGTTAGATATCTGGAGTTAATGGGCACGGTGAAACAGCAGCAGCCCATCGGGCTCTTTGAGCGCACTGTTTTGGATGCCAGCGCATCGGCACCACGTGTCAGGGGATGGGTGCTCCCCGGCCCCGTGGCAGCAGTCTGGGGACATCAGAGCTTGACCCTTGGGCGTGAGCTGCCCTGGCAGCGGGGGCAATGCAGAGGTGAGCAGACCTGGAAAGCCAGCTGTCCTGTAAACAGGAGGAAGGAAATACAGTGATACGAGGGCTGTTACTGGGAAGAAATGAAGTGAAATGTTTCAGGGGTGTGGGGGCTGCAGTGAGGAGAAAACAGCTGCAAGTACATTAACCCAAAGGGAAACAGTGGGGCCCTTCTCTTGGAGAGCTCAGAGCTAGGGCAAAGCCCCTGAAGTCTCCTGGAAGGACTAACCCTGCTCTGGCCAGAGGAGCATGGGACCAGCTGGTCTTTAACCACTTCTAATTCCTCTTGAGTTGCCAAAGCCTTCCTTGCAGATGCACTTCCCTGCGAGACTTTACACATGGTGCCTCCTCAGAGCTCAACCCATACACGGCCTACGTGCTGCGGGACCACTGCAGCCTTTTACATCTGTCTTCTCTCTTTCTCTTCCTTTGGCAGGAAAGAAAAGTTGCCGCTTTTTAAATGCACTACCCAGCAGGGTCAAGGGACCGGCCACACTGGAGGCAAGCTGGAGAAGAGGAGCCAGACGCACCTGAAGGACCAGCCTCTCTCCATGCGATGAGAGAAGAGGAGAGGAGAGGAGAGGAGAGGAGGGCTGGTCTGTGGGGTGAGGAGGAGGAGCGTAGCTGGGGCTGGAACTGCTGATGTTTCTCTTTTTTTTCCCAGATAAGTATTTCTAAGATAACAAATAGTCCAAGGGGGAAAGAGGGAGAGGGAAATTAGCTAGAAATTTTACCATTGATTCTTTTTTATTTATAGATGGTAAATCAATTTCAGGCCTTTTTTTTCCCCCTCATCTCTGGGAAAATAAAGAGTGACCCAATAGATTTAGAGAAATCATTTGCAGTGGCTGAAAAGCTATTTGTTACAATGAGAAAGCCTCCCCTTCCTCCGCCAGCCTCTCTCTCTCTCTTTAAAGGGGTAATCCATACAATGAGCAAATGAGGGAGTCCTGGCTCCCCTGCTGCACCGTGTGATGTCTCCCCTTTTAGTGTCAGGCTCAGAAGCTTTTATGCCAATTGCATGCAGTAGCCCAGTTAGCTTGCATTAAGAGAGCCTGATAAATAGCTTCTGGGAGTCAGGCAGGCGCTCCTCAGTGTGCCGTTTATCATCCACTGCATGGTTAGGTTTTTTGCTCTTCTATCAGATCATTTGAGGAACGTAGTCGTATGAGAAATGTTACTGATGTCACTTGTCAGGCTGCAGGCATGAAACTCACTGCAAGACCAGTTTAACAGGCAGAAACCATGGTCCTCCAGCAATAACTAGTTGGGGTCTAGAAAGACTGGACTTCCTAGAAGATTTATGGCTGAGGCAGCGTCAGCTAGGGGTAGTGCTGAAAGGGAGGAACCAATGATGTTGTGCCACTGCCGTAAGAAATCCCTGGTGAAACTTCGCTATCTTCCCATTACATGGACAGCAAGTGAAATGTCTCCTCAAAGCCACTGTCATCAGGCAGTCTTGTCTCCTGTCTTGTGTGACTTATTGGGAACATTTGCCAATGATGTGGATTTGAAGTGCAATGCCAGTGGTCCTCAGGCTGGAGAGTAAAAGAGGGTGACAGGGAGGGGGTTTGGAAGTGCATCTCAGGGGACATGAAGGGAGACTGTACTTAGAAGTGCCTCTTCCCAACCCACCAGAAGCCTCTGGAAGCAGCTTCTCTTCACTGTCTGCTGCTAGGAGTTGGGCTGGCTGCAGTGTTGGTTTGGAGGAGAGAAGATGCTGAGACCCAGTGGATAGGAAGAGAAAGGATGAACTAGATGGGGCTTGAAGAGAGATGTGTGAAACAAGACTGAATGAGCTCCCGTTGCTGTGTGGGGTGGTCCTGAAGAAGTAGCAGTCCCAGACACTCCGTTCTCTAGTGAAAGGCCAGGGTTGATTGCTCCTGTTCTCCTTCCCAGGACTTGAGTCTTATGATCTAGGAACAGGGTCAGACTCAGCTGAGCCCTCGCACTGAGTTGTATGGGAGAAGAAAGCATCTTGGGGAGAAATGAAGAGGTATGAGAAAAAATGAGAATTATAGGCTAAAATGGACCTTCCAGGCAACTTAAATTTACTGTCCCTTATGAAAATATTCCCTGAATCTTCAATAATGGAGAACTGGCTCTACCACCACTAAACCAAGGTGTGATCTTACAAAGAACTACCTGATGGCAGCCTGGGTTGCATATATGCAGCCAGGAAGCTAGTAGGCCCTCATATGTGCTCATCTGTTGTTGAATACTGTATCTGCAACAATGTCATCTTGGATGGAAGGGAGCTCTGTATAAGGTCCTCTGGGGTCCTTTCCATACAAGTAAAAATAATGCAAGCAGGGTCAAGGCTGAGGTCTGCGTTCTGTGTCTAAGGACCTCACGTGTACTTTTGTAGCCCTATTGCGCCACTCAGACAGCCCTCCTGGGAGCCACTGGCACATGGTTTCCATCCAATTAGCATGACTGCAGTCAGAGTGACCAGGTATAATTCAGGACAGAAATCGGGCTTTGCATGCCTCTGAAAAAGGGCAAGCTACTCAGGATTTGACAAAACTTGAGCTGATTGTGTCTGTGCATTAGCCAGCTGTTTACTGGGCTTTCATTAGTTAGTTTCTCTCTGATAAGGGGAATTTGGCTGAAAACAAGAAAGAGGTATCCCATTGGAAGGAGAATGATTTAAAACAGCAAGCAGACCTGATGTGGTCAGTCTTTCAAGGTGAGGGGGTTAAACTGTGAGCATTTTAGAGAGAATAAAATGCCCTTGTATGATGGATTCCAAGGCATCCAAAAGGCACAGTGCTGGCTTTCTGTCTCCAAGAGCAGAGTAATGAATAGCAGTGACAGTGCGATAATTAAAATGACCTCTTGGAGATATGGATTAGAAGGTACGCAGAGGGGGGATAAGTTCTCCTTTGAATTAATCTAGTGTTAATTTATGACTATCGTTGGGTTTTATAGGGTTTTAGTGGAAGACTTTCAAAATTGGTTTACTGGGGGAAAATGTTCCTTTTGTGTATTCATTAGGAAAACATTTGCAGAATTGCTTATTATTTATTTTTGAATGGTTCTATATATATACATATGCATATATATAACAAGAGAATTTCAGGTATTTGCTTAGCCACTAAAGGGTTTACTTTAGAATTATGAATAAAGCGATAAAAGCAGCTGTGGAATGTGTGTGGTGTTTCACTTCCATTTCTTCCTCCCCAGTGGTCCCCAGAGTCACTTTGAAACCAAGAAGAGGACAAGCTGGTTCTGGGAAGCCCTTGGGCTGCTCTGCTATCAGTTGTCAGAGATTCCTGCCATCTGACTTGTAAAAGTCAGCCTTTAAGTTTAGATTTAGTGTCTGGATCTTCCTGAAACCACTGTCTTTACTTCTTAATTGTCTCCTGTCACCCATATCTGCTCCAAAGCCTGCAATTTTCAACTCTTAGTACAGAACTAATGTAGAATCCTCATCTCTACCAGAGATGCTTCCTTTCTGCTGAGATATCCTAAGCTTTTGGTCGGATAGAAAGGACAGATTGGAGACAGTTACCCATATGGGAAATGATGACATCCCATTTGTCAACTCCCATGTTGGTAACCTTCTTCCCATCCTCTCCACCTGCCTAGCAATACCATAACATCCAAACATAAGGTTATCTGCCAAGAGCATCTGCCTTGCTCGTCAGTCGGGCAGCACGCCCGTTCTGGAGCACACCCTCCCCATCCTTGTTCCAGCACGTTGTGTTCAAATTCTTTGCTCTCGCATTTCACTCCTGTCTCAGTTTGTCTCCTACACCTTCTGGTCCACTAACAGCCACAGCTGCCCCCACCCATCTTTCCACCTTGAGATCCCTGTTGGATCCCCTCTGAACCCCACAGGCAGAGTGAACTTGTAGTGCTTTCTCCAGAAGCCCACCTCTGCTTTCATGGTTCACCAATAAGCCATGCTTCTTGAAAGCTCTCCCTGACCAGCTGAGGATGGCAGCCTGAGCCCTTCACTGTTGGTTCACATGATAAGGGCTTACACATCTGTGTGGCAGAGTGTGTGATGTGCACACACTGTTTCACAAATGCTTGGGGAGGCTAGCATGAGAGGTGAAAGTAGGAAGCATTCAGCTCCCAGTCCATTTTCCTAGTCCATTTTTCTAGTCCATCTTCCCCCCATGTGAACACTGAGGTCCCTTTTCTCCATCTGAGCAGAGAGATCCCACTTCAGAGCCTACTTCTAGCCTGCCAGCTGGTGTGGTTGGAGCCTCTTCTTTCTGGACAAGAAGATTTGTGTCTCAGACATAAGTAATGCACGTTGTACACTCAACAAGTAATTCTTTCCTAGTATCTCATGTCAGGTCCAAGGTAAGGTAATATCAGGGATTTTGGAAGGTTCAGAAGCCAATACAGGGCCAAAACTGGGTGTCTGACTTGTCAGAAATGTATTTACTTTCCAGAACAAATGCAGGTGTTTATCTGAGCCAAAGTGGTGGGCTCTTCTTGTGGGGAGACCAGAGCCCCATTGCATTGCCCTGCCTGTTCCTGCTCTCTGCCTGGGGAGTTGGAGGGCCCTCCCTTGGAGGAGTAACAATGAATTTACTTCACTTTGCACAGGACTGGGGCATGAATATTAAAATACTGAAATTGACTTGTTTTCTGTGCATTCTGCTCTCCTGACAAGAAAATCCTGCTACAAACCCCTGCACAGGCAGTCTAACTGCATTGAATTGGACCCTCGCTGTGAGGGGATTATATATTCTGATTGGGGCTGCGTTTGCAATTATTTTCTCTGCCACACCAAAGACCTTTACTGCAGAGCTGCAAACCAGTTATAGGAACATGAAATGCTTTGGCTTCTTCACTAGGGAAACATTAATCCAATCACAGGTTATGTCCATTACAGACTATGGCAATATTGTATACAGGAATTCCCGGGAGAAGGTTCTACAAAAATTGGAATCTCTCTATAACCATGTTATGAGATTTACTGGTGTGGATAAAATGGGCAGAGTTAAAATTACCAGGCTGGCTATCTCTAAAAGACAGGTGAAGTCTGCTGGCTATCATTGCTTCATAATATTACAAATGGAAAAGCCCTGAAGTAATTGAATAACACATCTGCAGAAAAAAACCTTGTGAACTGCTATAACCTAAAGACAGACTGCAAGGAAACAATGCATGTACAGCACCTGGTTAAAAGGAAAAAGATGCTTTCCTTACCTGGTGCAGGAAGATATCATAAATGTAGATACAGATTCTCTCTCTGCCTCCTATATTATATGCTTGTGTGCTTTATATATGTGTTTGTGTATGTGTGTCTATCTCTTTTTCACATAAACTAAGTTAAACCAGTTTCCTCTGCAGCCTGAAGCACAGTGCTGGATGGTAACGATTCATAAGCAGAGCTCACTATGTTTCCTTTTGTACTGGAGGTTGCTAAAAACATTTGACATGGTTGGTGAAGGAGCTGATTTTTGTCCCCTTAAAGTCTCTCTGTCCTTGCGCACAAAGAGATTTCAAAGCACTTTGCAAGAGTTAAGGTTTTCCCTGGGCTCTAGTACCAGTATGCAGTGGGCCATAACACCAGTTTAACAGCAGAGAGCAACTTCATAAGGTCTCTGCAAGACCAGGGCTACAAGATGATGTGTACTGATGTAGCTGCACCATGGTCAGATGCAATCTCTCCATGTAAGTGCACCCCATACGCACCCTTCGAGGGGGAGGATGGCCCATAGCCTGCTGACTTGCTCAGTACCTCTGTGTAAATGCAACTGGGTCATCTTCAGGCATGGAAAAGCCTGGAAGCTCCTGCAGCCACAGGCTCCCATCCCAGCAGAGGTGACCATCATCTCATCTGCTCTCTGGAGGTAAGTGCGCCATGGCCTGCACGTTTGTGGTGCATGAGAGGGGATTTCAGATCAGACATGACACATCCTTCTGTGGTTCTGCCTGGGCCTGGAGGAGCACCTCTCATTACTCATGTCCTTCCCCATCTGGTAGCTCTGAGTAGAGATCCAAGGGCATCCGACGAGAACTGCATTGCAGCAGTATGGCAGTCAGGGGCTGTCATAGCTGGCTAATACAGGGAACTGTGATTTATTCCACATTTCATGCACCTCTCCGTGGCAGACTAGTACACACAGAAGGAAGATACACTTTTGAGAGAGCGAGTCTAGAGGGGTTCGAATCCTCCCGTGACAGGAACACAATGGAGGCTGAGCTCATGGGCACTGATCAGGAAAGTACCTAAAAAACCTTTGAAATCAGAGCCCCTTGTTTTTTCATGAAATTGTTCATTAAAGAAATTCTTTATCATTAAAAATGTAAAAAAAAAAATGTTAAAAATATATATAAAAATGCACTTTTCCAGTAAGGATTGAACTTTACTGTCTGGAAGCAGTGGGAACAGAAACCATCCAACTCTAACTTAAGCTACAGATTCGATCGCCTGGGTATATGAAGGAAGATTTTCCTACCAGCTAGCATTTGGAAGAACAGTAAAGTGCTAAGCAACTTTTGCCATTGGGGAAGAAGTCTTTCTCACAGTCAGAAGGGAGCCAATATCCTACTGTGATCCCCCATTGCATACGCAAAATTATACTGAGTATAAAGAGTCCCCTGTTCATTTTGCACATTTAGGGCTGTTACACTTGGTGCTTTTCAGCCAAATGCTGAGGATTTGTGCACATTTCCCTTTGGTGCTAGGTGAAGGCAGGGGATTTTTTGGTTTCACTCCCTGTCTGTACCACAAAGACTACTGGGGATTTTTCTGCAGCATTTATGCCTCATTTTAAGGAAGGATGAAGAAATTTCTAGAGGTGTAACTTTTTTTAGGCCCTCTGTTACCCATGTTGTGAGATGCAGTTGTGAGATGCCACCTTACTGAGCTGTGCTGCAGTAAACGATGAGGCCACTTGCTCTTGTTTGTGTTGCTGGGTGCCAAGTGAGCGCAGTCCTGCAGGGAGACCATGCGTGCTTGGTGAGGAAGTTATTTTCTGGCAAATCCGTGTTGTACTTAGCACTTTCATTTCTTTCTCCCCTAAGGCAGATTTCTTTCCCTCTTGGTCGGTCACAGCCCTGACACACTCCCAAAGAGTCTGAGCAGCTGATCCTGAGTCACAAAGCGGAAAATACACAGCAAGTCTGGGGAGGCTTGACTAAGAAGTAGGAGGAAGAAGAGAGAAAGGAAGGTAGAGAAGCACGATTTAACTTTAGCTCAGGAAGCTGCACAGAACACAGGGATGCTCATTAGCACTGGAGCGGCCCTTGGAGAGCTTGCAGTTCAGCACTGAGGGTTGGGTGAAACCTTTCAGGTCAAGAATGGCTTTTCTTTTCTTCTAAATGAAGCCGGGACTTCACCCTGGAAATCTTAAATGCTCTTTAAATCTTGAATGCTCAGCTCTTCCATGGATCTGATGCTGCAAGATTTACGATAAATAGCAGAATATGCCTTTCTGTGATTCATCTCTACCATTCAAAACCCCACAATAATTCTAACTCATACTAAAGTTGCTGTAATACAGCTTTTTTTCCACATGAGGAAACACGCATTTCTCACATGGTGGCCCAAGACACAGGCATCTGAAGTGAGTTGAAGCAGGGCAGAAGCGGATCACAGAGCCAACAAGGGAAGTGAACAAGACCGCACAGCTGAGCCACGGCACCCAGCTGAGCGGTGGCAATGGGTGCTTGGCAAACTCAACACACATGCTCCCAAGGCAGTGCTGGCAGAGAGTAAATGGTAACTAATGATGGCTGTTAAATTGAGGTGTTTTGTACGTCTCAACCTTGAAAAAAATGGGGAGAAGGGTTTCTGCAAAATATTTCCTTTCCTGTCACTCTCATGTTACATGTTCTGTACATCCTTTTCCTGAACGAAGCTGTCACTCAGCCATCCTGAGACATCCCAAACCATTCATCTGAGGGTTTCTGACTGAAATGGATGTAAGCATCACATCACAGCTCCCAGGTTTTTAGGTAGGCCCATGCCCATGATACGAATGTGGGATCTGTGAGATGATGCGGGTTGTGTGGGAAATCACACAGAGGAGAGCCCCAGAAACCCCCATGTCCCTCACTATGATCGGGGTGGGGAACACCTTCTGGGTCAGTCTCGTTTACCCAGGACAACCCCTGGATGTCTCTGATGACAAAGCAAGATTTCTTAAGTTTGCTTGCTCAACGTCATCATCATTTTTCGCTTATTGTATCCCTGTAGCCCATAAGCAAAAAGCTAAGAAGGGCTTATGACATTTAGGCATTGCAGATAGGTAGAGAGATGGTTAGCTGGAGTATTTCTGCCATGAGTACTACTGAGTCACTTGTCCTGGCTCCTGAAACACAGGAGATGCAAGACATAATAGGGACAGTGTGACAATGCATAAAACAGTGGTCACAGCAAAGTTCTCCCCTCAACCTCAAGGCATGTGGTATTTGACTGTAACTGTTCCCTGGTGTCAATGCCATTTTTATATGATTTAAACTATAAATTTCAAATCTGTAACTGGCTTGAGAGCAGCCTAGGTTGGAAAAAAAAAAAAATCTCTAGTTTTCATTGATTTAGAAAAACAGTGACTACCTGCACAGTGTGGGGCCAGAGGTGGAAACCCAAGCCCTGTTTTGAGCTAGGGTGCCACATAGTGTGGGATGTGCCAGCTTAAAAGGAGGGCATTCTGTGAGATGGGGAACCTGTACTTTGAAATATCAAGGGCTGTCAGAGCAACCAGTGATGGCCAGGGTAAATTTGCCTGAATTTTGTTCCAGCCTTCTTACTCTCTCAGTATCCAGATGCCTGCAGTTTGTATAAACCACGTTCATGCTGCAGGCAGCCGCTGTAGGTTCAAAACACGAGACTTGACTGACGGCACAAGTGAGAGGACAAAGAGATGCACATTGCTGCGTCTCTGATGGCAGTTTATCAGCACTGGGGTGGTCAGTGTCCTGCGTTTGATATGGAGGGGATGCCCGGGGCAGCAACAACCCTCGGATGCTTTTGTAACCCCTTACTCTGATTGTGGGGATTGCAAAATCATGCTTAAGTACATGTAGGACAAAATTCTTTCTTATTGTGAGCTGTCTGGGTGAGAAGTTATAGGTGAATTAATACAAATAATAATGATCACAAGCATTTGTATTAGCAGTGGCATGGGCTAGCCCAGTGTTTCTGCACTTGAGAAAGACAAGCACGTCCAACATACTCAGCTCTTGGCTGCCCCAGAGCACTTTCGTGTGCTGTTGGGCTGCCCACCGTGCATCCGGTCCATCCCATTCCATCTGGACCAGTGCTGGCATCAGAAAAGCAGTGCTGTCCCAAACTGGGCTGCAGGGCGAAACATTCATCAGCACAACTGCATTGATGCCAGTGCAAAATCGCAGGAGAGGCTCTATCCCCATGTACTTTTAAATCATCAAGCTAATAAGTACCCTGGATGATAAGATGTAATCTTTTAAATGCAGTATGGATTTCTTCCCCTGAATTATGCATGATAACATCTTTAGGCATGAGCTTTATTTTATTTTTTTTCTGAAGAAGCTGTCTTTTGGTGGTGGTGGAGGTAATCACTGTGCTTTACAATTAGGGAGGCAGGCCCAGGGAGGGCTCCCTATTGCTAGACAATCTCTGCTAACGGCCTGGAAGTGCTGGGCCCTAGGACAGTGCCAGAGCATCTCCAAGAGATGTGAGGCTGTTAACACACTGATTAAACAAGCTGATGCTGGTTCCCAAGAAAAGTAGCCAAATCTCACTTTGGGAGAGATCAACAAGAGAAAAGGGAATGGATGCCTAGGATTTCAAAGGGGACCAGAGAAATTCAGACCAAATCCTATCATATACAGTCCCCACTTTGGGCTTTCTGGGAGCTCAGGGGTGTATGGGACCCACACTTTCCACAAGAGGCAATGGACACGAATTAAAATAAAGACATGAAATTCCATTAATCTAAACACAAGAAAACACTTTCTTGCAACTGGAACAGGTTGCCCAGAGAAGTTGTGGTGTCTCCATCCCTGTAGATGTTCAAACCCAACAGGACACAGTCCCAGGCAACCCGCTCCAGGTGACCTGGCTTGAGCAGGGTGGTTGGATGGATGATCTCAAGATCCTTTCCAACCTCATCCATGCTGGGATTCTCTTTCCTGTTTCTTATACCAGTTCCTGACTATTGTACCAGTCACTGTGCAGCAAGTAGTTTAATAATATTAATATCTAGGTCTCCTGCAGCATTTTTCACTCCTTGATCTGCAATATCTCTACAGAAGCTTGTGGTTCTTCATCCCTTCTTAACACCTAGGGAAACTGGGACAGTCAGAAAACAAATGATTTGCTTAACGACATTCAGGAAGACAGGGTTAGAGGGACCGAATCTCCAGAGTGTCACCTCCCATTCCCGGACCAGCACAGCAATGACAACACCTGTGCAACTGTAGTTTGAGAGAGATGCTGCTGTGCCTAGCATCAGCAGAGGCCGAAGGTGTGGGATGCAGCACTCTGCCCATGGCGGCAGCCCCTGGACTGTAAATCACAGCAAATGAGAGATGCTCCTGTGCTTTGCCAGGGAGACAATGGAGCAGGCAGCTCCGCTCCAGTGCGCTCAGCTGAACCACGAACAGGCAAGCTGGTGCTTTAATGAAGGTGCATTCGCAACTGGTAAAAACAGCCTTTACCCGCCAGCGCTTCAAACCGCAGGTCTAGTTTCTGTATATCACAGGATTTCTGTTGTTTTTTTTTTTTTTTTTTCCCAGTGATTCTGCAGGTCTCAGATCTGGCCAATTTACAACACATAACAACAGAAACATACTCTTTATTAATATTATTATTATTATCAGTCCTTACAGATTGATGTTTCTAATGTCACAAAAAATTCCTTAACTAAAGCTTCCGTTGCTGCCATTTGGTCTCTCAGTGTTTTTTGATCTATTGACAAGTACACCTTTATAGAAATATATATATATATATGTTCTAATTTTGTCATGAATATTGGAAATCAGACAGAAAAGCAGATGTGTGTGCATGTCTAAAAACACACAAGTACAGAGCCCCCATTTTATATATTTGCTTAAATCACTGGTCCTGACAAACAGGAACGATCTGCTTGTTAGTCTTCTGGTGAGCTGGATAAATATATGGACTGAGTTTGTATGGTACAGGGGAAGCCAGCAATAGCCATTTATAGACAATTAATCACAGCCATGTATTCTTTATTTCCTGTTTATGGGTGACACAGTGGGCTGAATTTTAATCAGCTCTCATGATGGTGGGTTTTCATGTTCCTGCTTTCAGCAGTTAACACTTTAGAGGTATCAGAAAAGGAAACGAGTGGAATGAATATGGATTGGGGTCACTCTGGTTTGAGTGATGTCTTTGCTTACTGCCCTTAGAGAAGGAGCAAACTGATGCCTTGTGAGCGTGGGCTTCTGGGATGGCCCCTGGAAATGGGTGCGGTTAATGAGAACATGTATCCCATAACAATATGTAGAATGGTGAACCGAGTTCAACTAAAACCAGCTTCCGAACCCAACTTTCCATGGTTGCTACCTGACACAGTGGAAAGGGGCTGGTACAGCTGCAGCTGGAAAGTTTGGCAGAGCAGGTGCTGTAGCTTTAGCTCTGACCTTGCTTCCAGTAGAGCCCAGCAAGGCTCATTTCAGGATTTCCCACACAGAGGTTATTGCAGGAATGACTCCTCTTTTCTTCTTTGCTTTTTAACTTAAATATGCAGTACGACAGAACGCTCTTCAGCAGAGACACAATCTTCATCCCTTTGTTCAAGGAATGAGAAGAATAATTAACGGAGCCCTGTCCTCCTCTCCTCAGATAATGCACTGTTTGACCTTTACAGCACTAAAGTGGTATTAAGATAAGAATCGTATACTGTATCCTGACCTCAGTTACACCACGGTACATCTGAATTTGGAGTCAGACCACTAAAGTAATTAGAATTGACTGGGACTAAGACTGGCGCACATGGTATTTGATATTTCTGGCATTTATATCCAAGCCAGTCAGTGGGATCCATTGCATCACCCACACCTGGCTGACGCATGCCGCGCACAATGAGGTTGTTACGTGTGCTACTAATCGCACAGCAGGCAATTAAAATGGAGAGCGTTTTAAAAGTCAAATTGGCCTTTTACATCACATAATTTGGGACGGGGGCCAGATTGCTCTGGATGATTTAGATACCTAACTCAATGAAGAGTATGAGACATCGAAATGCCTTTGGAAAAAAACCTGCAGCCCCTAATCTTTAAATTTCATCTTTAATTTTGGAGTGAAATTGGTGCTTAGAAAATATAGCTCAGGGAGGGCAGGGAAAGAAGAATCCAGTGAGTAAAAGTGAAATCTCGCTGAGCCAGGACCGCCATCAGCTGAAGAAGAGATGAGAAATTAGCACGCAGCTCAGGCTGGCTCGCTCTCAGGAATACATTGACAAAATTGATGCAGGGATATGACGCCATCCAGCCCCTAAAAACCTACAGCCCTTTAAAATGAGGGCCCCTGGGTGACAGATACTTTTCCAGGCATTAAGACTCTGGCAGCCCAACCAAAGTACAAGATCAAGAAAGTAAATTTGAAGGAGTTACTTTATTACAGATAGCACTGCCTTTTCCAGATAGCCACGCTTCAGTTAAACCCACCGAACCAAACTCCACGTTGCAATTCAGTCAGGAAAAGTAGCTTGCCCTAAGATATGATACAGGACAAGCAAAATTAATAATTTTGAGACGTATCATCATAGGAAGAATGTGAGGAGGTTTTTTTTCTTCTTTTTATCAGGACTCTTTTACCTTCAGATTCTCCTCCTGGGCTACTATTCAAAGCCAAACTTTATTCATGCTGCTTGGATCCAGTTTTCATGCCCTAGCATAAAAACAGGCCTCAGGAAAAGAAAGAAGCATGATGTATACGGAGTGGGCCAAGAAGAGAAGAGACATTTCAGGTCCAGGGCTGTAGCTACCAATGGGAGGAATTTAAGTGATTTTCGTAAAATGAAGATTTAGCCTATAAAGGGGCTTGGGGACATACAGACTTTAGAGGTTGGAGGCAAAGTGATAGATCCTCACTTTGAAGTCAGCCTGAGACTGCAGAAAGCCACTCCAGAATTAGCCACTGACTTCAGGTCATCCTTTGTGTTGGGATGGGGATGCTTCAGCTGTCTTCTGTGGGGCTAGTGAAAGATGTCAGTCTTTAGAGCTGCCAACATTCCAGCAGTGGAGGGCTGTGTAATTTGTGACAAATGAAGTGGGATTTACACAGCCAGAACTTGAAAGTACAGTAATAGAGATAACAAAGAGTTTTTTCCCGGACATAAAATCCCTCTTGGGGTGCTTCTGGGTGGCCCAGTGTGAGGAGAGAAGAACATCGCTTGCATGGGTGCCTATGGGTGAGTGTCTGTGCAAGACCACACACACACGTGCTTGGGCAGCCTGGCATTAACAAGAGGTCTCTGTCAATTCCCAAGCATGACTACTTTGTCCTTAGCTACAGCCAGAAGGTGTGAACAGCATGGAAGTAATCTGCTCCTCCTGTGTAATAACAGAACCCTTATTTAGCATGCTGTAGCAAAGACTATTATAGCTGCCTTCACAGTTTCAATGTCCAAGTCTTTTTTTATTTTATTGGGAATTAAACTTTCAGCTCCCACATGTGGCTTTGAAAAATCTCTGTATGTCAAAAATTCCACACACATTTATCACAACTTACCACAGGCTTTGGCTACAAATGGACACAGATCGATGGAGTGGGACCCAAATGGTGGATGACCAACATGTTGTACCTTCACAGCCCAGGGTCCACAATGCAAAATATGTGGGAACCGCACTAGAGGATCCAGCTGGCAGAACATGCACAGGCCAGTCGTATTGCATGAAAGCTTCATCCATTTTCTCTTGTTACCCTGGAGTTACCAGGGAATATTGTATTAGAGCAGTCATTTGATCTTCAGGGGTCTGACCACACAAGACACAAAGCAAATTGGCATGATTCCTCTTCAAGACTTAAGCAAATGAATATTAAATTCAGGCGTGTGTTTGTTTGCCCAGTAGAACACAACTGCCCTGGCGGGGCAGAGGGCTTAGCAAGGATGCTGGAGCAGACCATTAGAGCATTGGTCTGGGTTGTGAGGATCCTTATACTAATTAATTTATTTCTCTGACCTCTAAACCAAATATTTTTTCAGTTTCTATCTAGATCAACAACCAAAGACAAAGAAACTAGTGAAGAACATACTAAAATTTGAGCTGGAGTCCAAGCCAGGAGGTCAATGAAGTTCAAGGCGGCAGCATCATTCAATCACCCATGCCCATGTCAGCTAAAATGCAACCAGAGAAATCTTCTCCCCTTGGTCTGTTGGTTTTAGTTCTACATCAGGCTTTTCCAAGTCACATCAGTAAGTGTAGTCCCCAAACCCCAGTGGTTTAGACGAGAAAGCTGTTCCCAGGGCATCTTTTCAGAAGCAGCAAAGTTGCAGCTTTAGACTGATGTTCATTTTTATTTTCTGATCATAGCTAAACAAAATAAATTAATAGAAACATAGCCAGATCCAAAAGTTTATTAGAAAAGAAGCACTGTAGTTTAATTATGCCACTATGTTGTGTATGACACAAAGCCCACTGAAATCTGAATACTTGATGATCTCTGGAATTTGACTAAGAGCTCTTCGGCCTTAGGGAGAAACTTGACAATTACTAATCTACATATGCTGACAATCTCTACATATCAGGGGCCCCGTGAGGGTCTTTAATTGCTCTGTAAACTTCAAACTGGAGTGTTCTTCAGTGGGAAAAAACAAGATGCTGCATTCAAGCTAAAGAAGAGTGGTAGTTGACATGTTTATTAAATAGCCCAGGCCCTGAAGGACTGCAGGGCAGAAGGTTCTCTGGGTAGGAGAAGTTATAAATGCAGCACCAGATTTATTCAAGGCAGAATTACGTGTGAAGGCTCAGGTGCAACAATGGTACGATGTGTCCAGGAAAACTTTCTGCAAAAGCATTTCAGCAGCTCCACACTGTGCTTCTATTCTCTTGCTTCCACAGCCCTTTTTGCCACATTTCCTTCAGTTTTATGGCTGTACACACAAAATATCTGCATGATTTGAATGAAAGTGGGCAGTGGATTTTATAAGATGCTGACCTGGACTTTTTCAAAAGCAAAATATGTGACATTTGCTTTAGTGTTGTATAATGGTAGGCAGTGAGTTTTGTCCGTGTATTAGGCAGCAGAGGGGCTTCTACCCTCCACAGTGCCTTCAACACAGGACCTGAATTTATCCCAGAAATTTCAGTGGGTTTGGCTCAAAATGTAGCTGCAGGAAAACTGGTAGTTTCATATGAGAACTGATAGTTTCATATCCCTTCCCCTTAATTTCCAGTTTGACGCAAGCTCACACTCCGATGATTAAGGTTACTCGTGTGTTATGGACAGCACAGAAGGTTATCCTGTCTCAGCCTCCTATTGCTGGATTGACTTGATGGTGTCAGCTGTGATGTTCACCTTGTACATTGTCAACATAATCTCCAAGCATATTTTGATTGCCTCATTTCTCATTTTATTTCTTTGTATTTCAGGAATGTCTAGTTATCCTCCCACTGTCGTGAGTTCACTGCTACCCCTGAACTGGCCACAGTGCACAGGGACAAAAATAATGTTGCCATCCCCACAGCTTGTAGTCAAAATCAGAGGAGAGCAAGAGCAGTGATACAGCAACCAGAAGAGAAAAGGTAACTGGGAGGTGATGGCCACTGCATGTGTTTCAAGTGCTTTCTAAAAGCACTGGTGGAGAGGCTACTGCCCAAAAAAGAAGGCAGCATAGGAGCACACATGCTCACAGCCACCCAAATCATAGCCAGAGGTATCTGATTAAACAGCTAACAAAGGACAGCTGAGGGAGACACAGCCAGGATGCTCACCTGCCCTGCAGGTGGTAACCTCCAGGAAAAAGAAGGGGCAGGCACATGGCGGGGCACCTCCAGCTGGGGGCTCCGACCCCTCCAGAACCACCCAACATGGCGGCATCAGTCCTGGTGAGGGGTTCTACCAAGTGCTTTACCACTCCTGGGGAGCAGAAGGAAGAGAGAGCTCGGGCTGCGGGCAGGTGGGCTGGGCAGCACCAGCCACTGGGAGGACATCTTGCCATGCAAGGAGGTTGATCAGGAGATAATTGGAGGGAATAGTTGGGAAACCCCCAGTGCCTGCTTCACTCTGGGCTCTAACAACACAATCCAAACCTCTGAATTTGGGGAGGGAGAGTGTTATAGACGCAACACATTAAACAACCTTAACTCCAGTGAGCAATGGCACCACTGTAACACTTGTTTATTAGCAAAATGCATCTGATCTCAAAGGCCTGCATGACAAGTTCATTACATATCAATTTAATTAGCTGATTTACATTTAATTTACATTTCAATTAATGTCTTTAGCAACAAAACGTTGCCTTAATAGGGTAATTGCCTGTTAGGCAATATGTAAAAGAATAAATAGTCACATTCTGAGGAAGAATTCCTATTTTCAATTTTTTATTACCATAAATAACCTAAATAATTATTGCTCTTAAGGGGCCACGTCCCAGTTCCCTTCTGGGCCTAATTATAAAGACTTAGTACCTCATTAAGCAAAATGGTTTCGGAGTCACAGAAAAGCATTACTCTAATCGTGACTCATTAGTTTCAACAAAAGAGGGGAAAACTGCAAAAGTCGGCACATTTCGCCATATTATTCTTGCGGTTCATAAGCAGCAGCACATTTGAGAAGTGGCTGCCACAGCTGTGTAGGCGTTTCCGTCGTGAAGCCCTGCTTTCAGAGGGGGTTTTGTGTGTGACTTTGGTTATTAAAAGAGTCCTGTCAGGCTGGAAAAGCTGGCACGCACGGCCCTGGCACGGAGCAAGGAGCTGGAGCAAATTCCCGGTTTTCTGTTCTCTGGGAGCTCGCCTTTGCCCCATGTGGCTGCATGCAGCATGGCTTGGTTTTGAGGTGTAAGGTGAGAGCTGTCTTCTTCTGCCATGTCAGAAAGGTTGCTGTCACCACCAAAATACATCCCAACACAGAGAAAGGGGATGTGCCCTCTAGGACATGGCTGAGTTCAGTGATGCTAGTAAAAGCCCTTCATGACAGCACTCCTTCCTTGTAACTTGTAGCGAAATTCGACTGAAGGCTTGGGCATGACCAGACAGCGACTTCAAGGCTCTTGGTGCTGGATGCAAACCGCTGTGGCAAGCTAATGTAAGGTACCGATCTCATAGTACTCTGCTGTTTAAACCTGCTCAAACAAACTGCTGAGGGTCTGATCCTCGTGGGTCCCTTCCAGCTTGGGATATTCTACAGTTCTGACGTGGTGCTGGCAGGTTTATGCTCCATGGCCCCTCTGGGTTACTCTATCACTGCACGGATCCGGCACCATCCGTCCTTCAGCGGCCAGCGCAAAGCCAGCATGAGGGCACAAGGCTGGCCCAAGAACCGCGCCAGGGGCTCCGGCTGGCCTGACACACATGGCTGCGCTGTGCTGCGTGAGGCCTGCTCTGCTGCAAACAGCGACGTGCAGGGCCGGGCCTGACGACTCCAGCAGAGGCCTGGACTGAGCTTGCTGAAAATGATGTCATATAAGCAAATTTTCATTTCAGGGACTGATCAAGGTTTTCTGTAGCAAATGATAAACTCATAATAAGCTATGAATACACAGAGCTTTTAAAAAGAAGGTGTTTAACTAATGAGGAAACAACCTTTACATATAGTGTTAGTTTCCTCATTAACCTTTAAATGATGATTCAAATGTAAAAGACCCAAATTCAAACACTATGCTATTCTTTCTTATGCTGCAGATAAATCCAGAGATAGAAATAGGATTTCTTAATGATAGTGTTGTGCAGCTCGTAAGAACAAATAGCCCGTAATGTGTTTGTTGTTGTTGTTTGTGGGAGGTTTGTTATTTTTTCCTTAGTGCCTAACTGTTACCGTTTTCAATTTACAGGCAGTGAAATTGGCAGCATAACAATGTTAAGTGACATTTCATATCCCAGAGCTGTAAGGAGAACCCCTGCCCTCACTGTCCAGCCATCCTGCTATGATGTGTGTTGAAGTCAGTGGTGCCATTAGCAGATTTTGGAACTCATCTTCAACCCCAAAGTCTTCAGAAAACTCCAGGCTGATAAGCAAGCACTGCACAATACAGTGCCAGATTCTCACCCGGTGTAACTCACCCAGCTCCAGAGGCAAATCGTCTGGACTGTGTGCCTGGGCAAAGTCATTGCCAGAGACCAGAAAGTTCTAGTGCCTCTGTGTTTCGCTTTTCCTGTAACAGGGTGCTGTATATATCAGGACAGTGAAAAAGACATCAGGTTGGAGTCACTTTCTTCTAACAGTAAATGCACCCTTTCACTAGGATAAGGAAAATAGTGCTGTCCTTAGAGGGAAGGGGAGGGACGGAGAGAGAGAGAAGCTTCCATTTCCAAAAAAAAAAAAAATTCTTATTACCATAAGAACTTAATTGCTTAGACTCAGATGTATCTCCTGGTATTCTGCATTTTATTTTTGCTCCCACACTTGCTGGATCTGGAATTCTCTTCTGAGCTGCTAACTCAATTTTTGCTTTTTAAAGCTCATTTAAAACCTTTCCTACTTCCTCTGTCTGTGATTAACGCTAATCCACTCTCCCCTTTCTTTTCCTATGGCTTCTTACATTTGCCCCTTGCTGCAGACTGCAAGAATTCTAATTGGCGTCTGCTCTTCTTTTTGGGTTTCCATTTTTTCCTTTCTTCCTGCTCCATTTTCTCTCCGTTGCTATATGGGCTGCTCTATGCCATCCTGTTATGCTTTCTAGCCCAGATCTGCCTAGTGCTCTAAAGGATTTGATGATTTTCTTTAGGACTGACTCTAATAATAGCCACAATCCTGCCCCTTTACAAATCTTCCTCACAAAGAAAAAAAAAAAAAAAAAAAAAGTTCTGCCCTCCAGAGTGAATTCCATTGAAAACCAAAAGTTTTTGTTAAAAAAAAAAAAAAAAAAATCTCTCTAGGTTCCTGATGGATTGGAGAAATTTTAAAGGAGTAATGCTATAATTTATGAGGAATTTGAGCATAGATCTCAGAGCACCCTATTAGACAGGGTAACTTCAGCTATTATTTAAAGAAAGCATTTCAGTTTTCTCTAATAGAACACCACACTACAATTTTAACAGGAAAACAAGCCAGCCAGAAAGTCCTTAAGGTTCTCTAGTGACTTTGCTGTTGTCAATCAAATTAACATGGAAGATGCTCAAACACTGCTACTTTAATGGGCAGAGGGACAAAACTCCTGCCACACTGCAGAGAAGCTTTTGAAACAACAAGCAACTAGATGCCATCTGAGCTGGCTGAGGTTAACAGAAGCCAGAACCTGGGACTACAATGGGATGTGGTGGATTTCGAGCTTTAACTGCCATTTCAGATGGCCTGTGCCCCAAAGAGTGATCTCTCAGCCGCCTGTTCAGCTGCTGCACCAGCCTGGCTGCCCAAAGGTGAGGTTTTTCCCCACAAAGGCTGGTGTCTGATGCTCAGAAGTAGCTCAGTGAAGACCAAGCCAAGAAGCTCAGAGTCCAGGCTATGCCTTTGCCCTCAGGGCCTCCCCTGCAGGAGGACTCCCAGCCCTGGGGAAGGCCGGAGGTGAGAATGGCACGGGCAGTAAGGTGCAGGAGATGGGCCTCGGCTTTTTGCAGTGTTTCTTGCAACTCTGATTCTTTGGTGCCAAGCTCTCCCTGGCTGTAGCAGGAAGAGTGGAGACTCCCCTGTCAGGAATGGGCATCTCCTTTGGCAACACACCATGTAAAAGTCACGTGCTGCGACAAGCGTGCTGCAGAGCAAAGTGTTCAGAGTCCTCTCTGCTGCTCTGCCCAGAAAGCAGTACTTTACCTTTTACTTTTTTAACATGCTTTAGAGTCACAATGTTCACAGGCAGAACATACTGTCAGATCATTACTGCACCTCCTATATATCATGGGCCACAAAATACTGTTGTTGCTTTTCTTTTTGTTTGGCTAAAATAAGTTTTGCTTTGACAAAAACATGTCTTCAGTCAGCTCCTCATTTTCCTTTGGAATTGTTGTAAGATGGAGATTTCCCTTTCCCTTTAAGAGCTGATTCCAGTGGTTGCTCACTTTCTGTGTTAAGATACAGTGCCTAATTTCTAATTCAAATTCTTCTAGCTTCACTTTCTAGCAACTGGCTCTTGCTATGTCCTTCCCAGTTACATTAAAGAACTGTTTAGTATCCTGTATTTTTCAACACATGGGTACTTATCGACTGTAATCAAGCCCCAGTCTTTGGCTTTCTGCTCAGGCATCTGTGCTATTGCTGCTGCAACTAGAGCCATCACTGCCAACTTCCCACATTCACTGCAGCAGACGGGAGCCCGGTCGGACACTGCCCAGCCAGCCGCTCTGGATTCCTGCAGGGCCCGAGTCGTCTCTGGGATGGCAGAAGAATTGACAAGCAGAGTTGGAAGTTTCTGCGTCCTCCACGAGCATCATCTTGAGTTGCTCTGCCAACCCAACAAAGTTCTTTTCTTTGCTTTTTAAATACAAAGCTATACATGCATAAGGAATAAAACGTTCTAATTTATTCTACAAAAGTGTTCATCAAGTGAGAGACAGGACTCCGGGAAAAGATTAAGAGCTTACATTTTTCATTTGACTTATTTCACATAAAATTTCATAGAGGATAAAATGATGGGAGGCAAAGAAGCAATGATATTTCTGTTTTATCTCTGTCTAAGGACCATAAATCTTTCTGAAGTATCATTAATTATAGCAGCACAATTCACAACGCTATTGTTAAGGGTCTATCAGCAGTCCCATTATAAACCCCCTATTTTCAGGGGTTTATAACTTGGTTAGAAGAATTTTGTTTCAGGCAAAAATTTTGCTGGGGCAACGTCTCCATCTAAGATAATTTAAAAGAAAAAAAAAAAGTAAAACACAAAGGAACATATTACCTCCTTTGAATTGATTAACGGAGAGCGCAGGAACTTTCTAGGGGTATAAATCTAATACTGTATTGGCTGATTGTATCTGTACCATTTGTGAATTCATAAGACTGAATGCATTGAAGTTATCTCTTAGATGAATTTAGATCATTCCTTTACAAGGAAAGTTTCCAATTACCACAGCTGAATTCAAGATCTGGAATATTCCTCTAGCGGCTGTAATCAAATCAGATTTGATTTCTTCCTTAGCTGAAGCCAGTTGAGAAAGAATTTAGTAGACCTGGAAAACAGCTTACATGTTAAGAATATTTCAGTGTATTTACGTAGCTTGCCTTCTTTTTTTTTTTTTTTTTTTCATTGCAGGCATGACTTACATCAAGAATCAGTAAAGGTTAATGGTCACATCCACCAAAATGAGTTCTGGTTTAGCAGCAACACAGAGGACTCACTCTGTCATGGCTGAGCCATGGTGAAATGTTAGATGGGTGCTGAGTTTCTCCAGATGTGCAGTGAGAAGTGCTCTACCATAGGCACTAGTGAGACTGGGAGGGCATGAGTAAGAAAGGTCATGGCTTCCCCTACGGAACAACACAACCAGGCGCCCTTTTGCCTGTAGCAACTTGTAGGTTCATCAAAGAAGCCTGAGAGCTCTGCCCAGTTGTGTCCTTGCAGGTTAGGAAAAAGCAAGATGAATACACCACACTACGATGGGATCAACAAAGTCATTGTGGTCTTTTTCTAAAGCAATGGATATTAATGAATGCTAACTTCTGAGCAACATTTTTTTTTCCCTGCTTTAAAGTAGAAAGATTAGATGAAAATGTATTTTGTGAAGAGTGTGCTGACACCCTCAGGTAATCTCCATCCTCTGTCCTCATCAATAATCTAACACTCTACCTTCTCTGTTACATTACTGTCTGCAGTAATGCAATTCACTTTGGTCCCCTTAGATCCTATTAGAATCTCTCACATTACAAAATTCTTCCAGCTCTGCTCTGTAGTGCACTGGGATTGTTTAGTCTTAACTTCTTCTGGCTGTTTTCCTCGGCTACAATTCTTTGCACAGGAACTGACTTTTGCGAATTGCACATTTAACCTGGCACTGAGTGAGAAGATCAAAATAAGTAATGCATGTGGGTATTGTCCTACGGGGTCTCTAAAGCACTCTGATTCTGCTTTGAACACTGGTAAATGTATCTTGTTATAATGAGTTCCACTATCTAAAGTACTTTATTATATCGGTTTTGATTGTTGTCTTTTAATTTCATTGCATGTGTCCTTTGAAAGGATAAACAGGCACAGGTAAATAGAAAAATCCATTTCTACATATTATTCAATCCCTTATGTACCTCTTTTGTATTACATCTTACTTTTCTCCTCTCCAAAGTAAAACAGTCTTAATGTTTTGTTTGTTTGCTTTTTCTAATATGGAAATCTTTCCATATCTCATAATTTGTTGCTGTTATTTGAGCAGATGTCTTCCTGGAATTCTCCACAGTTATTATTGACAAGACAATCGCACTCAGTGATGATATCTAAATAGAAGCGCTTGATGTGCATTGACTGAGGTCTTTTTTTGGCTGCTCCGACAACATCAAGGTCTTAAAGTAGGCAGAAATGGCTCTCTGACAACACTCTTACAAGAACTGCAGTAGAAGGTGGAAAAATGTAGAACGCTCCTTTATCTGCTTCATTCATCTTGCCAGAATGACTGTGAAATGCCACTTTGCACCTGGTGTAATGCTTCCTAAGTTTAAGGAGAAAACCATTCTTGGCTTCTTAACCAATAACGAACCTCTGACAAACTCAGTGATGTTAGATTCACTCTCTGATCTCCAGTTTTATCTGATCCATTTCTCTCTAATCCCCAGTATTTTTTAGATTCTGGACTTTGGAATATCTACTGTTTGCAGATGTGATTCTTCCTATATCTCCTACCTAATGTATGTTGTAGCATATACCAATATGCTTGATAACAATATGTTGAAACTCCTGAGGTCTGACCCTCTGGACCACGGCAACAATAGGGCAAAATTCTTGTGTTAATTATCTTAAACCAGTGCAACTTCAGTCTTTTGATAGTTACTCCTGATTTACAATAATAGAAATAAGAACAGAACCAAGTATTTTGATGACTCAAAGCTTCTTATAGTAGGTATGTGGAAGGGGTTGGAGGACTGAAAAAGAAGCAGCTTTTAAATGGAGGAGATTGTAAAAACATTAACATAATGCAAAGCTGTCATCCAGGCTGTTATTACATGGAACTAAGTATAAGTAGCATTACAAGAAGATTTACTTTTATAAAAGCAAAGGAATTCACGTGTTTTCACAGCAGGGAAACTTTATAGCAGCTAAAACCTCAGCTCTATTAAAGTAGCACATCCTTTGTGGTTTTGCTTATCAGTTTTGCTTATTAGCAAACAGATTTGTGCTGAAAGTTGGGATTTCCCCTCCTCGTCCCCAACTCTCTGCATCACTGTTCCACTGTTCCTGCATTGCAAATGTAAGACTAAATTATACACTTCATCATGACCAGGAGGTACAAATAGATCTCACACTGCTGCAGAAAGGGCTGGACAGGAAAAACACTGCAGCAGCAGCAGCAGCCTTTCCTTCCAAGGTCCAGCAGGGTGAGGTGGAGAAGCTCTGCAGACCAGAGGGAAGGAGAAGCATCTCTGTACTGAGTGTGTAACCCTCCAGCCTACTCCAGGTTTTCCCTGGTTCACCAGAGAAAAGAACTGAAACTCATAGCTGTGTAATCACTTCAGAGAGGCTTTCTGTCCTGCCTTGCGCTCCTTTTTCAAGGGTTATAAAGTACTTCTGTTCCAGAGCACTGCATGTGGATATTAAATTTTCATCACAAACATGATGTCATTTTTGATTTCAGCATTTATCTATCTTCTGGTCTTATATGGCCACACTTACTGTGATATCTTATACCTCACAATCTTTAACACGTTATTTATTCCCCTAAAAAAGTATGTATATGAAAGGTACCTGAAAATAAGCAATAAACCATTTTAATACTGTTACCATCTGAGGCCCTCGATCTTTGAGAATTTCCTTCTCATTAATTCTGGAAAGCTGTTCATAACCTCGAGACCGATAATGCATAGAAAATGGTTTTATCCAAGTGTAACCCCCTCCTTAATTTATGTAGTAGAGGTGTGCAATTCAAACATGAGTCTTTTCCAGCCTCTAAATAGAGAATCCTGCCTTTTGCTCAGACAAAAAAAAAAAAAA